>VXAY01002665.1:131023-221811 GCA_013399855.1 Oxyruncus cristatus
CGAGGCCGAGGCGGCGGGACCGTGCCCTCGGTCCGGGTGTCCCCTGCTCGCCGGGCACCGGCTGCGCACGGGGAGATCGGAACCGGTGCGCGTCCTGCCTCGCAGCTCTTGGACTGTAAGCAGAATTTAGCCACGGCTAATTTTCCTTTAAGCGAAGGAGAGCGTACCCCTCCGTGACTCGAATTTGCTTTTTAAATAAACAGACGTGTCTGAAGGGTTTCACGGTGTCCAGCATGGTGTGAGGAATGCTCTGATGTTTAGGGAAGAGCACAAACACCAGCTAAGGCTTGAACGCAGTGTTTCTTGTGGAGTATAACGATGTTCGGATGGGTTTTTAAGTTCAGGACTTGAACGACCTCAAATTAATCTAATTGTCTTTTTCGTTCTGTACATGTCTTCCAAAACTTAAGCTTTTTGTCTCAAACGTGGTGATCCCTTCCGAGGAGTAAGGCCAGGAAAGACATGAGCGTCGTTGTAAGTAAACAGGAGCGTATGCACGTACTGAAGTATGTTTAAGTCTGCCTGTATGGTAGATGCGGATGTGTGACACCCTTATCCATCCTTCCTTTACCTAAACATCAAGGCTGCTGGTTCAAAGGTGTGCGCCAGACCTGTGCTCTCTTTCCCCTTTCTGTCATGATCCTTCTCCAGAAGAGCAGACTGGCTGCGTGCTGCTTGCCTTTGCCACGTGAAAAGCTGTAGATTACGTGGTAAATTTTAGGCCTGTTTTAGAAGGGGCAGAGTGCACTCCCCTTCCTGAAGGGCAGCATGGATTCCCCTCCCGTGTTTTAGGGTCCCTGCTGATGCGAAGAGAGCTCCATTGGCTGTAAATGACAGTGCCACAGGTGCATTTGTCTGTGCTCTGCCTGAGCTGCCCAAACGTTTCCCAGCTAGTGCTGCAAACTTGTGTCAGAGCTCTCGCTGTTCTGCTTCAGTCTGGGAGCCTGTCTCACGTTGTGATCAGAGTTTGCTTAAAATTAATCTGAGCGATGAGAAATGGTACAATAGACCCGGTGCCCTGTGTGCCTGCAGCTGCGCAGAGCTGGCAGTGACAAGGAGAAGAATCATTTTACAGGTGGAAATTTTCCACAGTGCCCGCTGGCTCTGCAGGGGCCCAAAGTGACCAGGCTCTCTGGGGAACCTCGCCTCCAGCCTGATGCTCTCTGGCATTTGTGGGTGGGAGGTGCAAAGGTGTGTTTCTATTTATCGATTTCAGTATTTTGCCCATGTAAAAGTGCAGGGTTTGAGGTCCAGCACAAACTTTTGACGGGACTGCAGCGCTTTGGTATCGAGTGGCATCTGCCTCCCTGTGCCGCAGGGCGGTTTCCGCGGTGCCGTTCGGAGCGCTTGCGGCGTGCGGGGCTGGCACGGCCACCTCGCGCCCTCGCTGCCAGAGAGACAGGGAAAGGCCGGGCGTAGGCTCTGCTGGGCCGCAGTGGAGCTGCTGGGGTGGCTGCTGCTCCTGGAGAGCCTTGGCGTGGAGGTGCGATCCGGCTCGGTAACCCCAGGCTTGAATCACCTTTCAGGATGATACACTGTTGTTCTTAATGCTGCCTCTTTTCTTCGTCAGTCACCCTCCCCTGAGGCACTGGCTCGCCGTGGCCTGGATCTGGAGGAGCGTGGCTTTTTGGGTCAGTGGTGACCTGTGTGTGCAGAGGGGTGTGAGGTGCCAGAGCCTCCTTTGTGAAATGTATGTACTGCATCTCCCTGCAGGAAACAGGCTAGAGCCCCTTCTGAAGAGGCAGGTAACCACAGTGTTTCAATTGGTGAACCATCTGGAGCGAGCAACTCTCGGGGACAGGGCACAAGCTCTGGGTTTCTGGGCTCCCGCTGCTTTTCTGAGGGACTTAATCTCTCCATGTCTCATTTGGCTGGGTCTTGAGGACGAGGCTCTTTGTCAAGAGGCTTTGAGATCTCCCGATACTAAAGGATGTGTAATAACAACGTGTTAAAACATTGTAATGTTTATATGAGGCTCATTCCAATGATCTCTGTATTCCACAAGGCTCAAGTTTTCAGAAATAGGTATAGTGCATATTAAGAAGAAATCCAAGTTCACACAGTTCATCTGGGCAGTGAACACAGGGCTGGGATGCCTGTTGCTCTCTTCCAGGCAGTGTGAGTCCGTGGTTATGCTGTCATGTTAAGGAAGTCACACTGGTAACTGAGAGGTGTAACTGAGATCAAACGCGGCCCTGCAGACCCCAGGTCCAGCTGCCAGCTGCTGGACTGAGTGACTCTGCCATCCTTGCAGAAAGAAATTCCTCCAAAGGAAGCATGAAGTTCTTTTTTTCTTTCTTTCTTTCTTTCTTCTTTTTTTTTCCTTCTTTGTCCCCCCCATCAGACTGACTCAAATTCTCTCTTCTAAAGAGAGGGAGGAGTGGAGACTTCATTTTATGAGACCATCTCTCAAATAGTAATGATTCAGGTTTTTCAAGAGAGCCTTCTGAGTCAGGCCTTTTACCAGTTTGCTGTCAGACAGCAAAAATAGCAGGGGCATCAGTCAGTGGGTTTTTCTTCTTTCTGTGTTCGTGTGTTTTTGGCAGGAGGGTAAGGGAAAGCTGGGTCCTATTCTGCAGCCCTTACTCATGGGGATGGGCACATCCAAGCACATGGAGTTGCCTCTGTGATTCAAGCATGGAAGATTTGGGTTGCTCATAAGTCTTGTTTTAACTTGATGGGAGTGAAGTATTCAGAGGGGTGGAGCAAGGCCTGCCAGATGCATTTTGACTGGCTCTGAGAATTACTCCAAATCCAAAGCTCAGGCTGTCTTCTCAGGCTGATAATTGCCTGGTCCTTGTGGCCTGTGGAGGGTTGAGAGCATCTGTGTCATGAGAACATATTCACAGAAAGCCTCTGAGCGACCCTGGGTGGTGTGGTGGGAGATGGGAGCAAAGATCCTGGCATGTCTGCCTCGCACCCCTGTGCTGGCTGGAGGAGCTCACAAGACTGGAATGAGCCACGTAGGCTGTTTCCTCCTGACCGCTTTGTCACGGGCCCTGCCTCAGAGGGCTTTTCCTTACAGGTCTCCTTACTGCCAAAATAACGTTGAAGAACCTTGGTGTGACAGATCCTGGTCCTCTGGCTGGGAGTTAGGTGAAAACTCCCTGATATCATTTGAATGTTTTAGTTTGTGCAAACCAAGAAACCCAAACCGAACTTTAGAGGTCATGCAATGAAAGCACAAAAGCAGTTGTTTTCCTCACCTCTCCAGCAGAGCGTAATCCTAGCTCCAGTGCGAGTAATCCTAGCCCAGATGTAATGCTGTAATTGTTGGACCCCTGGATGTGGGAATTTACCCTCATAAACTCGGGAGAGGCATCAGGCCAGAGTGTGGTATGTGACCTCTTTGGCAGGGAACTTGTTTGGCCTTGCAGGAAATGACTTGTTCATTTATTTAGTACTTGTTCAAGGCCCTGCACTGACGGCCGAGTGGGACTGAGCTCTTGAGCTGAGCAGCTTGGGGAGCGGCAGGGATGGGGCACACGGCGGTGCTCGGAGGGGGCGTGGGGGAACCTGCTTAAAGCTGTGCTGAACTGTCAGCATCTGCTTCGGGTATCCACAGGGCAGGGCTTGTGCAACTGGTTGTGGGTTTGGGCCAGCTGCAGGGTCTCCCTGAAGAGCTGCCTTAGAGACGTCCAGATCTCCGTTCCTGTTTGGAGTCCACTTAATGAAAACGTTACAGAAGTGCCGGGCTGCATGCCCGGCTGGCTGACCTGCCAAAGCTGGGTGCCTGAGGTAGGCTCTGGCACACCACCTGAAACCCCAGGAACCCGGTGCTTGGGACGTGGCTCCGGGATGCTCAGGAGCTCTGGCTTCAGCAGGACACGAGAGCGGAGGGATGCTGGCCACCCTGGCTGCTCAAAAGCAGAGAGAACACGAGGCTGTGAGAGGGTGAGTAGCAGAAAGCCTCAACAGCTGTTATTCCATGTAGGTTTGTGCTCCGCACCTGCCTGAGCTGATTGAGATGTCCAGGTTCAATCCTACCCTGTCTGTGGCTTGTGGCCGCTCCTGCCTGAGCTCTGGCGTGGCAGTGGCCCTTAGCTGAGCCTTTTCAGCAAGCTAACCCAGCAGAAAGCTAGCCCAGGATAAATATGGGGGGGTGCTGCCGCATTAGCACACTAAAATGACCTGGTGAAGGGCATTAACAAGCCAGAGAGCCCTTGGGCGGTGGCTGTGGTCAGAACAGCAGAGTTTGTGGTGAGGTGGGCATGGTTTGTTGGTTCTGTCCCAGCCCTTTTTCAGTAGTTCCCTCGTGCTGCTAGTCTTAAATATCCATACTTAGAGAAGGCATGCTGGTCGTTTGGCCCATTTTTGGTCAGAGTTCCTCAAAAGGCTCGGCTGGACCTGTCATATATTCATGTGGCAGGTACTTGTGTCTGTAGCCTCCTGGGAGGGAGACTGTGAAAAAAAAAAACTGTCCTGGGGTGGGAGGGGGTCATTTAGGAGATCAGCAGTCAGCCCTGCAGTTTGGAAAACTCCTCTCACCCCTGGAGCTGACCTGCTTATAGGTATTAGCCTGTCCCAGGGCACTCTTCTCTGTTTTGTCTCTGTTCTTCTTTAGGGTGGCAAATTTATGGTAGCTAGAAAAATAAATGTGTTTTGTTTTTTTTTTTTCCTGGTTTTTGTTCCTTTGGAGTAATTGAAGTTACCCTTTCTAGCTTTCTTGTCCACAAGGCAGCATAAAAAATTTGGTTTTCGTAGAGCCTTCCCTAAGATAAAACTTGAAGGAAAGAGCTAGGTTTCATGAAACCTGTCTCCGGAAACTCTGGAGTTTTGTGTTTTGGAATGCAATCCACGGGGGTTCCTGGAGTGTAGAGCCCAAGGGATGCACCGTGTTCCACCTTGCCTAGAAGCCAGTGCAGCAGCTTGTGGCAGCCCCTGCAAGCCGCAGGATTCTCCCGTGGGCGCAGCGACGGAGCTGCTCCGTGCTGGCATGGCTGTGCTCTCCCCCCTGCTTTTCACAGCCCGCAACCAGGACGTTGAGCTGCAGTGGGGCATTTTTTTTAATAAAAGGGAGTTCTACTCTTTTCCAACCTTGTCTTCCTTGCCCTTTTCTAGACCACTCTCTAGGCTTGGGATTTTAGAAAGCACCGGAGATGTTCAGAGGCTTTGTTCTGCTCTGGGTTTTACCTTGGCTATTACCACGAGTCAAGTCAGGCTGATGCCAAGGGCCGTTGGTAACCTCATCCTAATTTTTTTCCGCTGCTGTGGCTTTATGGGAAGAAGCAGTTGGGCATGCCCAGGTGTGGGCGGGGTGTTTGTGGTCCCGCCACTGTAATCATCGTGTCCTGTAGACATGCTCTCCGGAGAAAAGGGTTACACAGTGAGTAAATCTTTGTGACTGGTTTGCATTACTCACAGCATCAAAGGGAAATCCTTTGAAAATGAAGCGGTAAATGTGTGTAATTTGCAGCTCATGAATGCGTTCTTGGCTGAGCCTAAAGGGATGGAGGTGTTCTACCTCTCCTCCTGTGGGATCCTTGCTGAACTGCTGGACTCCTCCAGCCCTGAGCAGCCTGTCCTTGTGTTATTTACTGCCAAGGGCATCCTGATGGGGTGTTTGCAGTTAGCTACTGGAAACCCCCTGGAGGCAGTTCCATCTCCCTCTGTCTTGTCTGCTGGGGAAGTTTGCACTATCTTTTCTTGCATCATCTTCCACAGAAGGTCAGGTCTCCACAGCAGTCAGCAAAGTGCCTGGTCAGGCGAGGCTGAGACCTGATTTTGTCAGCTGGGAAATGATAGCGATGGAGCTGCCTTGTTAGGGAGATGGCCTTGTGATGGGCCCGCTGTACCCGGGGATTTGCCAGGGTGTTGAGGCCTCCTTCGCTTTGGCAGTGGAGCCGAGTATATTGAAGGAGCATCTGCACATCTGTGAGACAGGAAAGAGGTGCAAGTCAGTGTGTTTGTACTGTAGTGTGGCTGGATCTCAGCAAATGCTCAGCTTTAAAAATCTCTAGATGCTAGGCCTTTCTTTAGGAGCAGGCTGAGAAGACTCTGGATATTTCTAAAGAAGGAAAGGGAGCAGGATGGGACATTATCCAACAGCAAGGGCTGATGAATAGGAGCCCACAGTGTCTGGAGATGACTCCAGGCTGGATTAAAATCAGGAGCTTGATGTGGACTGGAGATGTTTAAGCTGATATTTTTTTGTGTGGTATCCCTGAGACTAGGAGCACTGTACCAAGGACTCCAGGGAGAAGTCCTGGGTCTTGTTCTTCTGGAAAAAGGGAGGCATTGAAGAGGAGTCCAGATGTGGTATCCAGGGAGAAGGCTGTGTGGGACAGTACTTGCTGGGACGTTATTTGCCTTTTATGGACTCTTTTGGCAAACATGGAATGTCATCTGCCTATAAACCATGCCTGTGGGAAGCAGATGGTCTCCAGGTCCTGAGGGGGACCTGGAAATGGCCCACAGGCCCAGGGGAGAGGGGAGTGGGAGTGTGTCTCCAGCTGTACCTACTGCCCTGTGCTGTCCTCTCGCTCAGCTCTGCAGGCTGCCCGTGGCAGGCCAGGGCACGGGTGATGTGTTGGTGGATGTGAGTGTGTGTTGAGAAGGGGAAATACCTTTAAGAGATAAAACCCACTCTTACGCACAAAGGAGTGTGAGAAGGAGGCTGGAGGCATGGATTTTGTCGGTTTGGAAGCATCCTCTGCAGAGCTGTTAGCCCAGCAGCTGTGTGAAGCGGCTGAGATGCTTGGCCCGGCCTGACCTCTCTGTACCTCCAGTCCCGCGTGTGGTACTTGGGCTCAGAGCCGTGTCTGTGTGTCCGTGGGCAGTTAGGCCGGGGACCAGGGCTTAGCCTGCAGCCTGTGACGTGTTGGGCCTGAGTTCAGGTGGGCTCATGTGTGTACGAGGTTAACCAGGTCCTTCCTCCCTCGGGCCGTTCTTCAACCTGTGGTCTTGTCGGAGGAAATGAGGCAAGTAAGCGTGTCCTTGAACTATAAGGGCTGAGCCTAAAGGGAGACTGAGGTACGAGAGAAGTTCCCGGGATTCTCCTGGTACGGGAGTGACAGACTCACAGGGGGCTCGGGTCTGCACATGCGTTTTTGCACCGGTCTGGAGTGTTCTGATGTGTCCTTATGGATCAACCTGGGTAAGCTCCTGTGGCCCCATGGTGGCTGAGGGATTGAAGGTCACAGCCAGGGTGTCCTCCTGCCCTCAGCACAATGTATCTCATCTGTGGCGGTGCTGGAAGAGGAAAAAGATGTGTTTGGGTATTGCTGAGCGAGCTCCTCTGAGGGGAACATTGGTATGCCAAGGCTCATCCTCAGCATTTGCTCTGGCAGAAGGCATCACCTATCCAACCAGAACTGCAAACAGATTTTGAGAGCTTGGCTGGGAAAGAGCCTGCTAAAGTCCAGGAGAAGAATCTTTTTGATATGCAAGCCAAAAACATGTTAACTGAGCTACAAACAACTGAAGAGTCTGCTGTTAAAATAATCCTCATTCAGAGATAGACTCAACTGGTTTTTTTCCCTAAGATGGCCAGAACATCCTGTAACATAAAGCAGGAGGAGAAACAAGCCTTACATGGACATTGCTTTCTCCTCTGAGAAGATCTACCCTGCAGTTCTCAGTGCACCTCTACGTAATAGTTGATTTGTATTTTGTTGAGAGAATGGGACAGAAAGAAATTCTTGTAAATGAATGTTGCATACACTGACATGGTGTAGCAGTTCATTTTAGGGAAACCAGAGCATAAGCTGTACCAGTTGAGGTTATGCACCATGATGTGTACGAAAAAGCCCATTGCGCTGGAGTTCTGTTGTTAAAAGAGTAGGTTCACGTGGTGTGCAACTCCCAGGGTGGTGGCAAGCAGAAAAGAGCTGTTAAATGCCCTGCTTTTGTGGTCAGTGAGTGCCATGCAGTTTGGGGGCTGGTGGGGGTTCTGGCTGTGATCCTACCTGACATGTAGGTTCTGCTCCCTTCTCTGCAGGAGGGTGCCTGGTGCCGTGGTGGGGCTTGGGGCAGAGGATGCTGTAGAGCCCTGTGGAGGGCAACAGCCCTGCTGAACTGCACAGCTAGGAGAGGTCTCTGTGATGGGGTGGAATGAAGTCTTCTGTAGGATGTAGGCTGCTGGACAGCTGGGTGGACCAGCCCCAGGGCAGAACCAGCGTAAGGCACCGTGGTTCCCATCTCTTGACAGGGCACGGCTTTCGTGTCTTGGGTCTCGGTGAGCAGGAACCATCCTGCTGCAGTACCGAGTGCACTGGCTGGTGCCATGGTCCTCACAGGCCTTGTGAGAACCAAGCTGAGACGACCCTTGTCCGAAAGAGCTCCTTTCCCACCCAGTGACCTGTCAGATACAGCTTGCTTGTTCCCAGTGTGCTTGTTCTCCAGGTTCCGTGGGTGGTGCTCACAGCACAGTGCTGCTGGCTGTGGACTTCTCAGAAAGCAGTGGCATTAGGTGGGAGGGAGGGCGAGAAGAGGCAGTGCTTAAAAAAACCCTCAAGTTAATTTTGCTGCTGACTGCTGACAAAGTAAAATAAATTGAATTTCGTGTTCTTTGGATTTATTCTTGCACTAAATTGGAGGAGGTAGCAAATCAAGCTTGTTCAGAAGTGGATGAGTTTTCCGAGAAAGTAACTGAGTAATGTAAAAGCCTCTTAGAGTTAAGAAATGATCCAAAGGGAGGTTACAGGAGTGCCTGTCTCCATAGCAGAGGTGCTCCAGGCCTCTGAGCATCTTTGTTGCGTCCTCTGGACTCTCTCCAAGAGGTCCACGTCCTTCTGATGTTGGTAGCCTCAGCGTTGGATGCAGTACTCTAGGTGGGGTCTCACCAGAGCACAGCAGTATTTTTAAAGCCCTAATCATAAGGCTATTAAAAAGAAAAAAAAAAATCCAAGGCTTTTTGTTTCATTGTAGTGGAAGCCGTTTATTTTTCCAAGGGAGGTTCTCTTAACCCCACTGCGTGTCCCTCAGGCGCGCGGTTCGAAGCACCTGAGGTGCGGGGCTGTGTGCGGCTGGCAGAGCTGTTTGGGAGAGGGAGGACTCTCAGAGGACCCGAGGACTCTGGGGCTGGCGTCTCAAATTGTTTAAATTGACTGTGGTGGCACAGGGCCAGCTGACACCAGCTGAGAATCTGGACAGAACAACTTGTCCAAGGTCACCTCACGGGCTAATAGCAGAGCAGTGAATTAAACCCGGGTCTGCAGAGTCTCACTTCAGGGTAAATAAAGAATTGCTTACCACTTCTTGGGGGGTCTGCCTGTCTTAAAGCCTTATAAAGAAAAGACAGCATCAAACTCTTGATTCTGGTATGATGTAGAGCACTGTCTTTTTGTGCCAGGATCTCTGGTTAAAAATAGAAGGGTTTTTTCCCTCTATAGCGTTATTTATTTCCTTACAACACTTTATGATGTTCCAGGCCAGGCTCATTTCTCAGAGGAGACGGGCAGAGGTGCTGCTGTACTACTCGGGACTGGTACCAGTTTGTGCTCAGGTCGCCTTTGTAACTGCCTTTTCCAGCAGGTAGGGAACATTCCCCGGGTGGAAAAAGTAAGAGTGCTGTTAGCAGTTTGCTAACTACAAATTTGCACAAATTGCATCCATGTCATCCACTTGTAGGGACAGACTGCCTTTTTAGGGGTCTGCAAAGGAGTCTCTACAAGCTTCAGTCAAGTCTTAGTTCAGAAGCCCTTGAAAGCCTTCAGCAGGCTCGTGTGCTGGTGTCTCCCTGGTAAGGGCCAGTCTAAAAGCTGCTGAAGCCAAGAGTTGGTTTTGATAGTTTTTCTCTATTCATCTGTGGTCATGTATGAGGTACTTCCTCCATGTGTGTAGAGATGTTTTGCCTTTTTTTTTTTTTCCCTCCCCTTCTTTTTTCCCCAAGCCCTTGAAAAGCTTTTTCACTTACCATCATGATGGTTTGGGTATGGGAGAGAGAATGGGAGTTGAATTAAAATTCAGGGTCTGCACCAGAGAGATGCGAGGCTGAGCAGCTGGTTCTTGCTGGAGGGAGTCCCACGGCTGATTTCCTCACGTGGGACTGGAAGAGGGACCCCGATGGTACAAAGCCAAGTGGAAGGAGCAGGACAGTGGCTGTGCACTCCCTGTCCCGTGACGTGCATCCTGCCCAGGGGAGCTGGGGCTGGCACCCCTGTGCTCAGGTGAGCTTGAGCTTCACAGCCAGATTCACCTGCAGAGATGAGGGACGAGCTCTCAGCTGGAGGAAAGGACAAGGGACAACCTGGGACAGCTCAGTAGTGACACCTGTTGACTGGAAAAACAGCGGTGCCGGTGACTGAGGTTGGGAGGGCAATGGGAGGCAGGAGAACCCGAGGTGTTTTGGTGTGTTAAGCCCTGGTTTGGCCCATCAGTGTGTAAGGGAGGAGAGGAGTGATGCGGTTTATTAGCAGAACCTGTCGTGGGAGGGAACCTGCAGCAGGACATGACTGACTTTTTCTAGATAGGTGAAGCTGGAACTTTCACCCTGGCTGATTGAAATGTACCTGGCTCCGGTTTGTGATTCCCGTGGCTGCAGGGCTTTATCCTTCTCTTTCCCGAGTACCGGATTTATTCCAGATATGTTTACTTACTTCTAATAAATATAAGAGAGAGATGTCTTGAGGCTTCTATATATATTTGTCTGTAATTAAGGTAGGATTAATTGCTTAAAATTGTGTTTAAGGGCCTGTTCTGAGATCAGCAGATAGGAGCATGAGATAAAATGCATAATGATTACATTATGTTATAAATAATGGACACAGCCTGTGCACAGGCATCCCTTAAAGGTAATAGCTCTTTCAATATTTAATTAAGTGGGTACCGTAGGGAAAACACTCTCTGTGACTAAGGTAATTTTCAACCTGGCTTAGTAGCACAGATCAGTCTGAACAAGGGCAGAGACCCGCATGCAGTGTGGGGACCCTTGGTAGACACTGCTCGTGGTAGCCCAAGGACAGGTTTGGTGCCTGGAGAGCTGGTGGGAAGGGTTAATGTTGAGGGTTGGTAGGAGGTGCCGATAGCACCTGGAAGATTTGTTAGTACTTCTGCCTTGCTCATTTGCTGATCTTGGAGCACAGGAAGCCTTGTGCTTCTGTTGTCTTTGTAGATGCAGGCTTTCCATAAGGACACTGATGGGTGCTTTCTCCTCTCTTGGAGCCCGTTTTCCTGTGGCTAACTTATGGCTGCTCCAGGGCAGATCCATTTGCAGGCCACTGGTAGGGAACAGCATTGGGCGAAGGACCACAAGCACCATGGAGCACCTGCAGCATCTCGCTGGGGCTTGTGTTCTCTGGTGTTCGTTTCAGCCCCGGGCTCAGGGAGCAAAAGAGCCGCTCTAGTGCCAGGAATTCAGGTTCCTGGGGAGGAGGGCACAGCATCAGTTCTGGGTTCAGAGGCTGCCCTTCAGCGTGTTCTCTGAACAGACACAGACAAAGGGGAATCGCCCCCACTCTTCGAGGCCTGGATTCCCACCTTTAACCCTAACTGCTGGTTCACAGTTCCAGGCTCCTACCCACTCCCATTTCATTAGACTTTAATCCCTGTTCCTGTGCTCACTGCACTGCAGTTCTGCCATGCCAGGGGAGCAGGTGGGCAGAGGAGACGCCTCAGCACTGGCTTGTGAGGGCTGCAGAGGCCTGGCCTGCCCTCCCGCAGACCCTCCAGATCCCTCGCGGGGCTCTTCTTGCTTTGTGCTTCCTTGCCTGGCTATCAGTGACTTTTCCTTAGTGTCACATCACGTTAGGGGCGCTTCTAGGGAGCAAATCCAGACTTGGTACTGAACAGTGGGGTTAAATGTCAGAGCTGGTGTCTTGTCTGGGGCCGAGACCTCATCTCCACGCTCAGAGTGCCTGTTTCCAGCACTGTGGAAGCAGTAAATAACGATTAAACAGATTCCAGTTAGAGATTTATGTAGTGTTGTTGCAGGGAAACACAAGGGGAAAAGAGTTGTAAGGCAAAGAGACAGCAGAAATAGTCTTTTTAACTTGAAAAACATGTTTGTATTGAAATTGGACACAAAAGCTCCCTTTTCCCTTGTGCTTGTTTATTTTTTTGCAAGTTCCATTTTTTCCTTTATCTTCTGTGGAGAAAAGCCTGAAAAAAACCTCTCTTTTGTGACAGCTCCCCTATAATCAGAGATACCAGACTGGGAGCCGGGGCTTATGACGGTCTTTTTTCCTTTCCTTTCCTTTCTTTCTTTCTTTCCTGGAAGGGGTGGCTTATTTTCAGTGCTAGGAGCACCCAGCAGGCCCGTTCCAGCTGCCGTCCCTGAGAGCTCCGTGTTTGCTGTGCACGAGGGTGTCGCATTTCATATGTTTTAGAATTTAACTGGGGAAAACTCACCGTTTCCCTTTTTTTTTTTTTTGGGGGAAGGGGCGGGGGAGGAAGGGGGAAGAACTGCTGTGTTTTTTTTCCCAGCACGCCTTTAGGGTACTCTCAGACTAAATTTACTTCTGCGGAATTATATTTAGCCAGAAGTGTAAAAGAGGACAAACCAAACCAAAATAAACCACTTTATTCCAGGTTGATTAAAACATTTCATCTGACCCAAAACTGTCTTTTCTCCCACTTCGTCAGCCCAAAATTAGGAGAGAAATATATAATGTGGGAGAAGGACCAGTGACTGTTCAGCTCCTGAGCACAAAACCCCGAGTCAAACCCCAGATACTTGCCCTTGTCACGTGGGTTTGGAACACAGCTTGTTTTTCACTGATTTTTAAAAGGTAAGTGTCTTCTCCAGGGAATTACACTCTTTCTGTAACATGTTACCCAAACCCTCCAAGAAATAAGGGTCTGTCTGGTAACAGTGAGTCTCTCAAGTACTGCTTTTTCAGCCTTGTAATGTCATGGTTTCCAGGTTTGAGCAGCCACAGGGTCTTGGAGCTGTATAAAAAGTAGCACTGTTACTGATGGAGAAATCAGTTTTAGGTTATTTCTAATTCATTGCTGCTAATTGTTTTCTTGCTTCATGTCTACCATGAAGAAGGATGTGATGCCTGAGTTTGCTACGGCAGCCTGAGGTGACCTGTGGCACACTCTGAGTGCTGGGAATCCGTCCTTCTCCGAGAAGGGAGGTTCTGGTGAAACGCATGAAAAGGAAGGAGCAGGGAGTCTGGATGTGCTTAGGGATTGCTGGTGTCCCTCACAGGGTGCAGAGTTTGGGAAGGAGGTTGGTCATTGAGAGGAGCTGCCCCGAAGACATGTTAGGGAGGGGAATTTGCTGCCCATCTTCCTTTTCTGCCTCTGAAAATGTCTATTTATTGGGTGGGGTGGTGGGAGGGGGAAGTGCTGGTGTCTACAGTGGAGTAATGTGAAGGATGCTGCTTTAGCCAGCCCTGAAATTCTTCTCTGTGACAGCCACAGAAGCAGGAGGAGGCAAAAGCAGAGTTTGCTGGCTGGGATTAGGAAGCTACTTCATGTTTGGAATGTCACAGGGCAGAAGGAATGGGCAGCATCTCTCAGGGAAGATGTGCTGTGCCAGGGCACCGTGGGAATCACGCCGGGCAGTCCATGGCTGGCAAGCAGCAAAGATCGTATCAACGGCATCCAGACTTTCGCCTATGCCAGGTGAAATGTTAATGAGTTGGGAGTGCCAGCGGAGAGTGAGATACCCCTGAGAAACCAGAGCAGAGAATCAGGCTAAAAATACTGAGTGCTGTTGTACAGATCAGTGGGAAACTGCCACCTTGAGAATCAGCTGTGGTTTGAGCAGAGTCACAGAGGTATGTCCACAGAAAAACTGGGGAGGTTATTAAAGGCACGAGAAGATTATTGTAAGAAAAACCCTGTTTAGTTTAGAGTGGAGCCGAGTCACAGGAGGCATGTTAGGGAGATGTAAAAAGTGGTATTTCTTTACAAGGTGCTGTACTGTTCCTTCTGCACTTAGGTGTAAATCAAGTAGAAGGGAATGGTCAATTAAATGGACAACCTGATATGAATAATAAAGAAAACGTAAGTTTCTGCACAAACTCATAATGAACAATCAAGTACTTAAGGGACTTCACCTGGAGCTTGATGAGCCGTGAGTGCATTTTTACCAAGCGCTGCCTGACCTTGAAGTTTTCTTTGCCCGCAGGGTGGGAGCAGAGGCAGACCCCAGCAGAATGCATGTGGAAACTTCACTTTCAGATGGTAGGTAGCTTTTCAGAGTTAAAACAAGCCCAAAGTCACATTTTAACTGTTGCTGGGAGAGCTGTAGAGCTGTTGGACCTTCGGAGCATGCTCTGCCCTCCCGGCTACAGCTGGGCTGTGAGGAGCACTCACCTGGGGCTTGTTAGGCTTGGAGGGGCAAAACCTTCCTGGGGCCCTTAGTGTGCTCAGTGTGCTTTAGGAGGGAGCTGGTGAGGCTGTCTCTGGAGGTGTGTGGGAGCCATGTGAGGCTCTGGGAGGAGGCCTGGCTGCCGCAGCGGTAAGTGCACAGGAGTGTGGAGGCTGTGTTGTTCTCCAGTGGTACCTGGCCTTCTGCTTCCTCTGAGGGTGCATGTGAGGGACGAGGGGTACAGAGGCAGTAGTTGTGATACGTGTGGTGTGTTTGAGGCTGACAGGGCTCTGGGCTTGGGCAGTCAGCCTCTCTGATGCCTCTGAAGGTGTCTTCACACTGGCAGAGGGGAGGGTTGGTTTGCACAGAGACTGACTGTGTGGTCACTGGTAGGGGAACAGGAGGACTTGGGGTTCACTCCTTCATGTCTGTTATTCTGCTCTAGGACCAGGTTGGATCTCTGAGGTTACTGTTACTTCTGTGACAAAGTGGGAAGTGTTTGGGATGTAATTGTGCCTGGGCTTTTGTGGGGGCTGCAGGTTGTTTTTTTTTTTTCTGCTGGTGGTCACATAGTCAATACCTGGGAGGGTATGTGGTGAGGGGTCTTTGGTGCAGGGACCCTGCCCTGTTTGGTAAGTGCCTCAGCTTGGCCTCCATGCCCCACTCGTGTGTACAGGTGTTGGTAGGTATTAACATGGGCAACTGTGCTTTCCCTGCCCTTCTGCACCTTTCCATTTAGGGTGGCACATGTGGAAATACAGCTTTAAAATCAGCTGTAAGGAGCAGGCTGCTTGTCAAAGCCAGGTGTAGGATTTCTGGGTGTTATTCGTTGTTGTTGGTGGTGGTTTTCTCCCCTGAGGATTCTCTATCTGTGGTCTTTGCTGCTGCTGCTTTTGAAAGGAAAGCATCTCCCAAATCAGCCTACGAAGAAAGATAACCTGTCTGTGGTTGTTGCTTAATGCTTGTGCAGTCCCGAGCTCAGATTATGTGGTGGTGGTCTGCAGCAGGTCTGGTGGTGGTAGGAGAAGCCTGTGTGCAGGGGCTGGCTGGTCCGGGGCCAGCGGCCACAGAGAGACAGATGTGGGAGGGCAGCTGTGGAGCAATGCTGCAATTAATTTAGCTGAGTCTTGCTCTTCTAAGAGGATTCACCTGTTCTGTCTTGAGGTCACCGCACCACTGCTCCCTGCTTCTGTGGTAGCCTGATGTGGAAGCTTGTGCTTGCTTGTTCCAGCTTTTTTCTGAAATACCTCCCTGTTGTTTTAACTGTAGGAAAATTTCAGGGAGAGGGAGATAATTCAGCTGGTTGTGAAACCAGCCCTCCAAAATCCAAAGCTGCCACCATGAAAACAATAGATAAAAGGGACAGACGAGAGAGGAGGAAGGGCAAGCGTATTTCGGAAAAGCTGTGCTGTTTTTGGCTCCAGCCAGCAGTTTGCATAGAAAGTAGCTTATTGTCAGTGAGAGCTGAGGGTACCTGCCAGCTCTGGGGAGCCCTGTGCAGCAGAGCAGTGTGCCAGGGAAAGGCGGTGGTGACAGAGCTGTCCCCTCGGTTGGGCCAGCCCCCAGCCCATCACTCTTCCCGCTGCACTTTGCTGCTCCATGAGCACCTTCCCTCTTGGCCGCCTGCCCGCCCCTCAGCACTGCAGGGCCGAGCCTTCCCCTGTGGTCAGTGAGTTTCTGTGCCTCTGCCGGCCGTGGGTGTGGGTGCTCTGTCTCGTTTGGCTGGCTCGGGTGTGCTGCCCGGCTGTGCCAAGGCCTCCTGCACCGTCTGTCCTGTGGGAGGGCAGGGACACCCCAGCTCCACACCAGCCCGCTTTGTCCCCAGTACAAGCTGGGTGTCTGCTCCGAGGTCCTGCCGCTCTTCTGGCTTGTTGGGGTTCCTGTGCCTTGATGCTGAAAATAAACGCACTTGTGAGATCAGGGTGCAGTTGGGGAACGTGGGGATGTTGTGTGGCGCTGTAGTGTTCTTTGCACTGGGAAGCACAGCCAGGATGTGTTTGGCTTTGTTTCTGCAGTGCTGAAAGTTGTAAACTCCAGCTAGAGCCATCTGGAGTAGCGTAAGGAGCTCCTGAGCTCCCACGTGGAGATGTGGGTCACACACAGAGCCTTTTCAGGAGTTCTGAGCAATCTGATCAGTTCTTCTTTCCGCTCCATTTCATTTTCTTGATCATAAGTGGAACGGATCAGTAATGTTGCTGGAGAGGCCGTTCTCAGCAGACTGCCACCCCGGCTTGGCAGGGACAGGAGTTCCCAGCAAACACACACTCCTGTGCTCCCCGTCTTATGTAAAGAGATGCAGCCACTGGAAACGCACCGTCTGCATTGTCTTATTTCTGTTATGAAATGCAGAGCAGGCACGAAGACAGGGAAAAATGACTCATGTGCTGCTTGTCCATGGGAATATCTCTGGGAAGAAGCGCAAGTAAAGCTCTCCAGAACCTGGGTTCCGAGTGTGTAATGTAAAACTGGTGCTGGGTAATTGGAGTTGTGGAAAATACCTTGTGGCAATGTTCAGTGCTTAAAAAATTAATTCATTGACTTTCAAATACGCTATGGTACAGCACTTTGGAAAAATTCTTTATTGTAGCAAAGTTTGAGAGGCTGTCACAGTATTTCAGTATAAAGCCAGCAGCCAGAACATTATTAGAAGTGTTCAATCTGGCCTGCCCAAAATGGCAGCGTAGCTAATGCGGGACGTTTAGCAGCCTTCACCTCTGCTGAGGAAATGAAAAAGTCTTTGTTGTGTTTCCCATTAAAAGTCATCCAATCCTGAGTAGCTGCATTTGAGAAATAAAAGGAAAGCCAACAGTTTTCTAACTTTTCCTTGGGAAGAAGAGTTTGACCATGGTTGTGGTGGCGGCCTGGGTTCCTGACAGCCCAGCTGTGGGATGCTACAGCCGAGGTGATGTCCCTGGTACTTGTGCCTTGTGCCAGCACCTGAAGCAGGGAGAGATGCTGCCAGGCCAAATCCATGGTGCCCCATGTCCAGTGGGACAGGTGAGGTCCCTGCTGTATGGGCAGCCACGTGTGAGGGGTTAAACTGCAGAGAGTCAGCTCCTCTTTCACTGAATCTGCCAAATTCCACAGGAGTTCAGCTTTCTGAGTTGTTTTCTGGATGGGTGGGTGGGAGCACAGCTGGTGCCACGGGGCAACCCTTGAGCTGCCTCCACCACACCACAGGGACTCCGGTTATGTGTCATGAAGTGTCCTTGTGAGCAAGGTTAAAATCTTGATGTGTCCCTGTCTTCCCAGGGAAATCCTTGGAAGGCCAAACCTTTGAAAAAGCATCTCTTTTCATCTCTAACTTCTGTTCTCTATTGCTCTGTTGAGCGAAATGTGTTTTAGAGTGGAGATGCCATAGGCAGGATTTTGGGGGCAGTGAGCTGCACGTCCTGCCATGGGACAGCTGGCTCTGCTCAAACCCGGAGGTATCAGGTCAGAGCTTTTCCTGGTATAAGTCAGAGCCGTCCCATCGAGCTCAGCTGTGGACCAGTTCTGCTGCTCTTTATGCTGATTTTTGTCAATGCTGGATGTAGCCTTTATAAACACTTCTATTGCCAAATTAAGCTTTTCCCCTTCCAAAGTCACCTTACGTGACTTTCTTCTTCTTTAACCCTTGCTCAGAAGAGTTTGCCGTCCGAGATGAAATGGAGGGAGCAGGAGAGGTTCTACCAGAGCCCTGGGGCCGTCGCAGTCCTCACGTTCTCCCCTGTGCCATTTCTCTGTGCAGTGACACACAGTGAAGCATCAGCTGCTTGGAGAAGAGTTCCTCTGCTTTGAAAGCAGCTTGTTTGTGGAACTGAAACTGCTTTGCTCAGATGGCCGGAGTGTTTGTTGTTATGGGAGGTGCCTGGTGCTGCATTGTGGTTTGTGCTCCTTCTGGGAAACGCAGTCCACTTCCGTCAGCTTGAACTTACTGGTGCTTACAGACTAAACTGACTGCAAGCTCCATTCTCTAACATCAGTAGAGCATAGTAAGGACAAAGTGTTCAAATGATGACATTTAGTTGACCAAGTTAAGTGGTTTTTCTGCTTAGAAAACAGGGGTGCTTCAGGCTGTCTGTGCAGCTGTGGCTCTTCCACCAAACATGCACCCAAGTGACTGCTGTGTGTCGTGGGAGTGTTGGGCCCAGGCACTGCTGGGATGCATTTTTCCAGGCAGCCCCTTCCCAAGTGTTGCTTCCTCACTGGTAGTGTGACATGGAGCTGCCTGAGCAGACCACAATCTGGGCAGGAGAGACAAGTCTCAGGTTGGCCACCTGTCTCCTTGGGATGTGCCAGGAAACCTAACAAAAGGGTTGGGACCTGCAGAGAACCTTTCCCTTTGTCCTTCATCACCCTCTGAGACATTGCCCCAAGATTTGAATCTCAGTTTTTGCTTTCAGTCAGTCTGCAAAGTGCTGGACAAAACCAGGAATGGTTCAGAAGTCCTTATGAGAAAGTCCATGTTCTGCTTGTTGGGAGATGGGTGGGTGGAAATCCCGCTCAAATGCTGTTTGTTATTAGAGAGGCTCAGGGTCTCTGTTGCTGATTTGGTGTCTGTGCCTGCTCAAAGTGGCTGCCTTCTGGCTTAAAAGTTTTTTTTCTTCCTCCCTTGAATCTGGACTGGCATAGGATGCATGGACCTGACACACGAGCGTGTGCATCCAGCTGACTTAGGCAGACATGGCATGTCCGAGGCTGACCAGCTTTGTGCCAAGAGGATCGTGGAAATCAACCAGCTGGTTTTGTTGACATTGCTAAAATAGAGCTTCACTTGGCAGCACCAGGGCAAAGCTGAAGGGGAGAGCAGAGCGAGGGGAGAGTCAGGAGTAGTGAGACAAAGTAGTGCCCCTTGTGCCTCTGGATGTTTGTGGTGACGGGAAGCGGGGAGGCTGTGGAGGTGAGCTGGAGGTGTGCTCTGGCCGTGGTGAGATGGTGCTGGGTGGGAACCACGGTGCAGTTGGGCTCGCTGAGAACCGTGTTGGGAACCAATATGACTCAGAGAGAGATTTCCTTCAGCCGCTTTGTGCTCCGTGAGCAGAACCTGAAGGAAGCTGCAGATTCCACGCTGGTGAATAAACGCTTCCCGACGTGCTGGAGAGCTGTGTCGGGCGCCCAGCCAGCCTCCCCGGGAGCGCTCCCACCGGCGCCGTCGGCTTGGGCAGCAGGTACGGGCGTGGATCCCTGCGGATCGCTTGGGTGATCGGCTGTCCAGACCCTCTCTGCAGAACGGGAGTGGGCAGCAGCGACTGCTCCGTGCCTGGGTCTCGCGGTGCCGCCGCACGGCTGCTCTGGGCTGGCACCGCGCCGAGCCCTTGCTGTCCCCGGCAGCCCCGCGCTGCGCCGGGCAGAGCTTTCCCAACAGCTGTGCGGAGCTTCAGCCGTTCACCGAGGAGCCTGCCTAGCTGCGTGTCAGCCACAGCGCTGCTGAGGCCTCGTGCAGCACCGCATGGCCTGTCATCCTGAGCAGAAATGGCTTCAGTGCTGGAGAAGCGTGTGCAAAATTCAGCTGGTCCCTGGTTCGGTTTTGCTGGTCCCTAACAGCAGTGGAATGTGTGCACAAGTAGTAGGTTGAGGTGTTGTGTGTGATGTTTTTTGGGTTTTGTTGTTGTCATTGGATTTTGGTTTGCTTTTTAACCAAGAGAGTGGCTAGTACTCCCGTTTTAAACTGGTCGATGCTTACAGCTCCTGTGAAACTATAGATGCTCTTCCAGTAGAACTGGCGAAGTTGTGGAGGAATGCATCTGGCTCCCATGGGATGGGGAACTGATGGCAGTGTCCCTTTCCAGTAGGGTTAGAAACTCCACTCTTTCAATACTGAGGGATCCTGGGTTCCTTGAAATGCACATGTTGTGGCTGCCTCAGGTGTTCAGGAACGGAGTCAGGAGCTGCCTTTCCTCATGTATCTACTGCTCTTTTCCTTTAGGTTATGATGCCCTGAGCTATTCTGCAGAAGGCAGTGACAAGTGGAGTGGGAGACAGCTACTGCAAGCACGAGAGCAGAACACGACCGACGTCCCTGGGGGCGGGGGACAGCCGTACGTCAGGAACTGCACTGAGCCAGGTAGGACTGGAAGGTGCCTGCAGCTCCTCGCCCCTGCGGTTGGCTTCCTCACCTCCACACAGCTGTGTTCAGAGCACCTGTACAGCCACTCTTACTGATTTTTCAAGTCCATAAACACTGCTTTTAACAGCAGTGTTTGCATATCCTCAAGTTTGGGGGAGAGGAGGGAAGGGTTTTTCCCTGTTCTTCAGGACTTATGTAGGTTATGTGCCCCAAGAGAAATTCTAACACAGTTCTGGCTGCACTTCTCTGCTGTAATTTTTCCTCTACTCTAATCCTTAATAACGTTTCTGGACAGATGGATGATTATAGTCTTTTTTAAACAGCGAAAACTGGTACAAAAATTGTTCTTACTCAGTTTTTGCTCGTTTGCGTAACTTCAGTGTGGTACAGATCCAGGCTTACAGCCTCACATCAGCATCTGCAGTGATCTTTCCCCCGCTGCGCTCGGTACCTCAGTGCCTGCCTTCACCAGACAGAGGTCTGTAGGAAGCTTGTGGGATTTTATTTGTGGCGTGGGGTTTTTTTTCCCCACCTTCTCCAGAAGGTAGAACAATAATTACCGAGTACATTGTGTTTCTCGGGAGAGAGAAAGCAGAAATACTGTTTCTTCTCTGGACTGTCATGGCATGACAACAGAATACGTTCTGTAACAGAAACTGGTTCCGAGTACTGCAGAAAAGGAAGGGAAAGTAAGAGTTTAGGTGCTGTGTGTTGCTTTGTGGGTTTCGTTTGGACCGTTACCACAGTGTAAATGTAAATGTTTAATGTTTGACTGGATGGCAGTCAGAGGTGTTCGGGTGGGCTTGCTTGGGAGGGGAGTGGGACGCTACTGCACCGTCTCTGGAAGTCACCTGTTGTGCCCAATGGGCTGGAGGCCACCCACAGAATGCACCAGTTCTGCTGCTCAGCAAACTGGAGTGAGTAACAGAGCTGGCAAGAAGGGGTTCTGTAGAGAGCACTGATGTGGCAGCTTGTTCCGAATGTTACGTGTGCTGTCTGTGGTCATGCAGCGTGAGAGAGCAAAGGGGTGTTAGTCGTGCTTTGAGAAGAATTTTGGAGTTTGCTGTTCTCCCTGCAACTCGGAGTGGTGCCAGGTCTTCTGCACAAAGTGGGCCACCAGTCATGAGCCTGTACAACTTCATCCCTCTGCTCCCTGCTGATGGTCAGGGAAACAGCCACGGGGGTGACGTGGCACCTGACAGTGGAGCTGCTGAGCTCAGCCCAGTCTAAGGCAGGCCTGACCATAATCCCAGCAGGTGAGGATGAGGAGACCTTCAGCACAGCTCCCGACAGTAGCGCTCATGTTTAAAGGTGTGGACAGGGCTAGGGTGGTTCAAATCCTTGTATAGCCCTGGCACCAATAACTGTTGTTGTCAAGCAAAGCTGATTGAAGGCCCCCAGGGCAGCACAGTCCTTCCCCCGGCTGTGCTGGTGCTGGATGGGACCCCAAATAGTGTCACAGCAGTGGGGAAGCAGGGGGCTTCACCAAGCACGTCTTCTCTCTGTGCTCGCCTGCGCAGCGCTGCCTGGGGAGAGCGGGGCGACGTGGCTAAAGCTGTGATGCTGCTGAGCACAACGCACGAGTGGTGCATAACCAGACCCTCAGGGCTCCTGTGAGTCGGGAATCAGCGGAGCTGAAACCTCCTCGGCATCCCCGAGGGATGGGGCCTGTGTTGGCGCTCAGCTGCTCCTCCTTCCCTTCCGCACGTGTCGGGAGGGAAACGCTGCCCCAAAAGACTTGGGGCTTTTTCCTGCTCTCTTCCCAGATGAGTCTGTGTAAGCACCTACAGCTAGGCTCAAGTGGGCGTTTTTTAAAAAAGCAGTTTCACCTCATTTGCTGGGGGAGGGAAATAAAATGCCTCACGTTGAAATGTTTTGTGTTTTTTTTTGTGACGCTTGGCTTTTGTGCTCTGTTGGCAGTAAACACACCTGTACATGCTGAGGGGAAGATCTCTGTTCTTTGGCTGCATGGGTGTTTGCAGGCTCATTTGAGTGCCTGCCGTGACATTTGCCAACTGCTATTTTTATTTTCTGATGGTTTATCCTGGGGCCTATCTAGTAGCATTTTTATTGTCAGAACTGCCCCAGATAGTGGGGATTTTGCCCAGTTTTCATTTGAAACAAAAATGGCAGAAATATTAAGGGTGCGAAATGGATGGACTGAATCCAGCCTAAAGCCCTTTTTTTTTGTGTTTTAATTTTTTTTGGTCCTTTTGCTGAGAAATGCTCATTGTGGGCTCTGGGCTGCTCCTGTGGCTGGCTTTGGTTGTGTTGAGTGCCTGTGGAAGCAGAACAACAGAGCAGCCTGCTTTCTTTTCTGGAGAGCCTCTGGTCTCCTGTCTCTGGTTTCCTGATTGCCCAGCTTTGCCATCATACCTGCTTGTCCTATCCCTCTTGGATCCTGGTGGCTCCTCATGGCAGTATCTGACAGTGCTGTCACACAGCAGATGCTCTTCTGGCCTCTCCTACTGTCTCCTTGTCCTCATGGTGTCCATGTGAAGGTGTGTGGAACTAGAGATGGACAAAATGTTGGACAGAGTGTGTTCACAAAAACAGTGGTATTGTTAAACACTTGTGCTTTTGGGGCTAGGTTTTAGCTCATGCAAAAGATTATGAGGAAAAAGGGAGAATTACTTGTGTTATTTCAGGCAAAGTATCGTTTACCCCCCCAGTCCCGTTCAGAAATGTGACTCACCTGCTGGACGCCAACAAAAAGGATTAAGCTGGTTTAATGTTGAGCGTTGGGTCTGGTCCCTGTGCTACCAGATTCCAATTCAAGATTGCACTGGAGAAACTCTGAAGGCTGCTGTTCATTCAGACCAGGTTTGTTTGCTGTCACGAAGGTGACAAGCTCCTGGGCTCTGTCAGGATGGGACATGATGTGTCTGGAAATTCCTGCGGGAGGTCCTGGTGCCAGCCCTCATTAGCTCCTCTCCAGACTGACATATGCTTCCCCTGACGAGCTGTCATCACCACCCTCCCCCGGTGTTATCACTTCCACTCCCACCTCGGAAAGGCTGAAAATAAAGCAACAGCCCTACTTAAGTGCGCTGTTTTAAAGTCATTATCAGTAATAGCAGGAAATACGTGATTGCTGCAGGAACGGAAAGATCTCGGTATATTCACTTAGAGCCCCAGGCACAAAAGTGTTTAAATTAAACAGCCAAAGAAGTTTTTATGCAATTATTTTTTTACGTTTCCTCATCTGATTTCAAAAGCAACTTTCTCTTTTATCAATATTTCTCCAGTGACTCATAGCTTAGGATGATGTAGTTTGTAGTGCTCGGCTGTGGAGCAGGTAACCAACCCTTCCAGGCTGCTTGCTTGGTGCTCGTGGTCCTTTCTCTGGAGCCCTTTTGGTGCTGAACCACAAACCTTAGCCCACAAACCCAGAGCCCCTCGGGTGGAGCTGTGCTTTCTCATCTCTTTGCACGATGACTTTTGCGCTTGCCAGCTTTAGGTGGTCTGAGTTCTCCTGGGTTGTCCTGCCCAGAATGATGTCCAGAGAGCTGCTGATGTTTCTGTGGGTTGTGTGTGGTCTCTTGGTGGACTGTCAGAGCTGCTCAGGAGCTTGTGGCAGTGGCAGGAGGGTCTGGCAGGTCCCAGAGTTGTAGCACAGTCTGAGGTGGGCTTGTGAGCCAGAAACAGGGTGTGTTAAGTGAAGTACTCAGGTGCAGAAGACACAAAAATTAAATGTGGGTAAGATGTGCTCGTGATTTGAGTGGAGCCTTGATATCTGGGTGTGGAGGGCAGTGGTGACTCCTCCATCACTACGGACTTCCCAGCCTTTGTACCTCGAGGTGCAGTGCCAGGCTCTCCTGTCTGACCGCCCTGCTGCTCTCTGCCTCTGTAGGATGCGAGGAGCCGTATCGTCACAAGCCTGGGGTTTGCTTTAGCGGGACGGGCTTGTGGATGGGAAATGGGAAGACATAGGAAATAAAAATTCATCCATAATTTGTGTGAAAAGGTGCTGGAAATAGCAGTGGGCAGAGCGAGTGAGATTTCTCTTGCTCACCACTGCGGAGTTTCAGAAGGCCTTCTTCAGAAGCATATGTAGTATGAAGAGTGATTTTGGTTTTGTTTTCCTTTTTTTTTTTTTTTTTANTTTTTTTCCCCTTTTCTTCTCTGAACCTAAATCCAATTAAAAAAAGTCACCTTTCCTCAAGCAATATTAATTTCATCCCAGCAAAATGAAAAGTGAAAATTTGTTTCTGCCTTGCAAGTTGCCAAACCTTGCTTTCACTCATGGGAATGTTAGAAAAATAAATTGTTGTTAGTTTAGATACAAAGTGTCCTCAAGGAATAGAAAAAAAGATGTTGTTCTCTCCCTGAGCCATGAACTGGGTGAATTTGACAGAAATTTGTTTGAACTTCTGCTCCCACGCTCTGCTTCTGTTTGTTTGTCAACTCCAGACCTAAAGTGTCACGAAACTGTGATGTTGGGGTTAGAACCTCAGAAATAAAAACAAACCCATGCTTATTTCGTCTGGATTTGTGCACTGGCATGGAGCTGGGTTATCTCTTCCTGCAGCCTGGAAGGGGAGATGTTCTCTTGATGCGAACAGGAGCTGGGATTTGGTGGCACGTGGCACCAGCCAGTGGTTTTGGCTGGGCCGGGTGCCCTGACAGCTGCATCTCTGGCTGAGGGGACTGTGAAAGGCAGCCTCTGGGTTTGGAGTTCTTCTTGCAGAGCCTGCTGGCTTCCTTCGTTGGAAATGCTGCAGATGATTTGCCTTTTCTGTGCTGCATTCGGGGTTCGCTCAGGGCTTGGGATTTGCTTTCTGGGCTGGGTTTTGCAGGATCTTTGGGACTGTTGCATTGCAGGATCTCTGGGCAATAAGAGGTGGTCACTTTTAGGACTTTTCAGCCATCTAAGGGGGCAACAGCCCACATGTGGCTGAGTTGTGTTGCAGTACAAGTTGCAGTACAACCCGAGCACCTCCCTCTGAGGCAGAACCTGCTGTGTTCTGACAGCAGGGCTTTACCTGGACAATGTGCCAAAGGGGAAGCTCAGAACGACTGCTTTTGGCTGGGTACTTAAAAACTCTGAACCAAAACCATGAAGTTCCCTGGAAAATAGGCCCCCCTGGGCACACACAGGAGGCCAGTTGTGTTCTTTTTGCTGAAATTTTGCCAGCATTCCCATGTGATTATGTGTGCAACTCCAGGAGCTGGAGCTTTAGGGAGAAAAATAACACAAGCTCGTGTGATTAAAATCAAGAGGTGGCAGTGCTATATCCCAGGTTCGTACTTGGTGTGTTCTCTTGCATCGGTGAAACAAAGTAGTTAGAAAAGGAAGGGGAGCGAAGTGGCCGAACAACAAAGTAAACCCCTGAGTCCGAGACCAGCGTTGGCCCCACACTCTGCCGGCAGAGGAGAGGTGGTGAGCTCCTGCTCAGAGTGCCCTGCTTGCTAAGCTGCTGCCTGCTTTTGCAGAATACATCGCTGCACATGCATGAAGCAGTTGTAATTAAACCACTGCTTATTCTACTGGAAAAGAACCTCATTAAACTCCTTGGCTCCCGGCTCGTGAGCACTCGGCCCTCTGTGTCACAACACAGCCGAGATGTGCCCCGGTAGGATTTCTGGGACCCGTTTGCTTAACTGGTGATCCTTGTGATTAGCCTGCTCGTGTTGTAACTGTTGTTTCTGGTGGGGATTGCTGTACTGGCACAGGCTGGCTGTGCAGTGAGGGCTCGCAAAGTGTTCAGGGAAAGACCTGCGTGTCGTGCCGGGCATCGAGTGAAGAACACCAAAGGATAATTGACTGTTGCTACCCAAGAATCATGTTAATATCTTCAGAAATGATGATAGTGGGAGAGGAAAAAAGGAATAATCCTGTAGGGAATAAGATGTTAACCTGTACACCTTCTCCTGTCAAAGGCACAGGAGGATGCTGTTTGAGAGCCAGTCAGCAGCGCGGCCCCATTTGCATGGGAGCTCTCCCTGGTATCCCATTTATCAAGTCAGTGTTTTGCTTTAGGCTGCCGGTGAGCTTTCCTGGCCAAACCTGAAAGGGGGAGTGCTGGACATGGAATGGCTGGCTGGGGGAATTTAGCAGTAGCAGTGGTAGGGAGCTGCAGTACCCCCGCCAGATCCACATCGGATACCTTGAGGAGGTCCCTCGGTGCAGGTCATTCTGTAGTGCTTCACCCTCTTGTTCCCTTTTCATCCCCGTCCCTCTGCCTGCGTGGAAGCCTCACAGCCAAGCAGATTTGCCAAAAGCCAAACCTTAACCTCTTGTGTTTCACGGTGTTTTGCTCGTGATGGGATGCTCAGTTCCTTAGCTTTTGAAGTGCTGGGCAAGGGAGTGGGAGGGAGATACTCTCTAAAAGCTGGGGATGTGGAAGGTGGGCTCAGGTAGTGCGCCTGCCTCTGATCTCCGTTCTCTTTCCAGTCCTCACTTGGACTGTAATGAAATGACCCACCTGCAGCCTATTAGTCACCTCTTAATTACATCATCTCTAAAGGATCTGCCTACTTTATCTCTGGAAAAAAAATGCAGGTAGCAAATGTCAACATTCCTCAGCACAAAGAGGGGGAAAATATTTTCCCAAGTACTTCACTAACCAGTTACTACGGTTATGTAGTAAGAACCCACATTTAGAATATCAGTAGTGGAGTGGGGGAACCCTGTGTCCTTTTTTATGATTATTTTTCCCCTCTGAAGTAACTTTAAAACAACCAGAATTTTTCTGAGTGTGGGGGTTTATTTTGGCTTTTTTCTTTGATTGTGTTTTTTTTGTTCTTTCTACCTAGAGGAATGATACTTGCTTCCTTGACCTTTTATTCCTTTGGTATTGTGTGTTGTGGTAAAGGCCCCAGAGAGGTTTAAAATACTGAAAAGGAGCAATTGCTACCAAATATTGAAATGCTTTTGTATTTAAAAGGTGTTAAGAAGCAAAGCATGACTTCAGATATGAATAAATACCATGTTGTACCTTTCTGAACTGGGTTTTACTTGTCTGACACCTGAGGATGCCAGGCTGCTGCCGTGCATCGCTCTGGTCATCTGAGAAGTCTTCCCTGAAGCCTGAGACCCGAATTTCTAAGGAGGAGAATTGTCAAGTCAGACTCGTTCCTTTCTCTTGGAAGAAAATGGACTTGGATTTTCACATGCTGAGCCTGGAAGGCAGCTCCACTGTAGGGTTTTGGGTTGGCAGTTGGGAAGAGTCAGTGTGGTCCTCTTGTTTGGTGACACTGGCTGCCTCGGGACGTTACTGAGCTACAAATGGTAGCTCACAGCTGTAGTAACAGTGAGTGTCTGCCAGATGTAGATGTTCTAGATTGGCCAGATACCAGAACACTTTATTTTTTTACGCACCTCAGTTATTCTTCTCCCGTGGTAAATGCAAGTTGTCCACTTAACATTTAAAAACATATTGCTGCGTTTTTGTAAAATGTCATAATTCTCCCTGGGAAAAATCTACGCAACTGTAAGTTTTTGGTTGTTAAAAATGTTAGACTTTCAGTAGCAAGAAATTTGGGAATGAAGTAATTTGTCTTGGTGCCGGTTGGTCCCAGGCCTTGTAAAACATGTGACTTGGTTTTGCTGAGGGAGAGCGCGAGGTTTGTGCTCGGAGCACCTGAAGGACAGTATCTTTGCCAGCCTAAATGATGGATAGAGGTGTTTTGCTCTGATTCCAGAGGAGGAAGGAAATGGAGGGGGGAGTGCGGTAGGGCTGTGGGAAACGTCAACTCTGAAGGAGAGTGTTTGATAGTTGTAAGACACTGAGAAGGGTGGCCTGGGAGGGAAACAGAAGTTCAGTCCTAGCTGTCACAGGCTCTCTAGCTCGTGTGGTTTTCTGTGAGTTTGTGCTACTTGAGAATCCTTTGAAGGATTCTGGGGTTTTGCGAGGTTCTGCACAGTTCAGGGAGTTACTCTGTTGGGTTTGGGAAGGATGCGGGGGGTTGGAGGCATTGCCTTCTATTTGCATTCTAAAATCAGGATTAGAAAATCCGGGTGTCCTATGACATCAGGCTGGAATTCTGAACGTGGCAGGAGGTGTGAGGCTGGTGAGTGAGGGAGAGCACGGACTGCGCTGGCTGCCTCTGGCACGTGCCGAGGGATCGCGGCTCTCCGGGGCAGGGGGTGTGCTCCATTGGACCAGAACCCCTGTCTTTGCCAAGCAGGGCTTTCCTGGCCAAGGAGAGGTGTCTCGGGGCAGAACGGACCTCAGAGCCACCCCCCTGCCCCGGGCAGGGACACCTTCCACTGGCCCATATTGCTCCAAGCCCCCGACCAACCTGACCTTGAACTCTTCCAGGGATGGGTCATTATCCCATTTTAAAGTCTCTCTGTGATGCCGTTAAGGGTAGGGGGAGTAAGCTTGATGATGGAGGAGGTTGGGGCAAATGATTATCAGCACATGCTTTAAATTTTGGTGCATCTGTAGTATTTCACAGACTGAATGTGAATGTGTAAACAGGGGCCTCAAGCCTTAAGTTTCAGAGCTGAAAGCTGATGTAACTCTAAGATCTGTCCCAGGACAAGCCCTCCTTAGAGTTCTGTTTTAAATTTGGTATTTTTGAGCTATTACTGCAAAAGAAGAAAAATAACATCTGGTCCCATGTTGCAAATTGGACTTTTGTTGCTTGTTTTCCAGTTCTTGCCAGTAGTTAGTATTTAAAAATCAAAGGTCCAGATTTTCCACAGATGTAAATTATTACTAGCTCCATTGACTTCATTGCATTTACACTAGTTTTAAGCGACCAAGAATCAAATATAACATCCCAAGTCAGGGTTTAATACAGTCAGGATGGAGGCTTTATCATCTGTTATTTACATTTTAAGCAGTGCTCAGTTGTATAGTTTTTATATACAGACACGTGCATAAACTCACTTATGCATGAACAGAGTAATGGTTTTATGTATTAATGCTGAAACTGTTTTAATTTAGTGCGCAGCAGTGGGTAAAATAAAAGTATTTAATTAAAATGGACTGCCAGCATCCCCCACACGTAGGCACAAGTCTGGGTGAGGAGGACCTGCTGGGAGCTCTCCAGGTTGTTTGTGCAGTCGTGGTGGTGCATCTTTCCTGGAGAGGGGGAAGTACTTTGGAATGAACCCTTTTCTTGCTTTTATGTGTGTATGCATGTGCACAGAAAAAAGAGAGGTGGGAGAAAAAGAAATGAGCGCTGCTGACCAGTGTATTTGTAACCAAGGACAGTCTCTAGGCCGCAGCAGTGTTAGCCCAGGCATCTGGTGCTGACGGGCTGAATGGCCGCTTCTAGTTAGCACTCATTAATAGTCTCAGAGTGAGCTTCTGCCCCGATGAGTGTGACTTTCCAGTGACCTGAGCACTGTGGGGCTCTGTCCTGCAGCCTGGCAGGCTGTCCATGCCTGTCCCAGTGACACTGCCTGTGGAAGCATCCAGGTGATCACCCACTGCACCAGCTCCAGCCCTGAAGGACTGTGATGAGTCATGAGCCAGAGGTGCTGTCCTCCCATCTCTTAATTGATGGGAGAAGAGGAGGAAAGGAGGAGGCTATGACTATTTTGTGTTAAAACAGGGATCATTGCTGCTATAGAATTTTGCTAGAAAACAAGGCAACAATTTGCGGTGCAGCCTCCGTCGTGGCTCGGCAGAGTCGGGGTTCAGGCATCCTGTGGACTGTGTTCCCCTGGTGGAGGAGCGAGCCTGCGCTGTCCCTGGGCACGGGCAGCCCTGTGCCGTGCCCCCCTGCACACATGGAGGGCTTCCTCGGGGGGATGCTGCTTCGGGGTCTCTCGGGGCAGCTGCCTGCAGAAGCTAAACCTGTTGCTCCGTAAAACCCGCCTGCAGGCCGTGTGCCTGGTGGGATCCCTGCCTGTGTTCGTGGTAGATGTGGCCTTATCCATGTGCCATGACCAGGTCGGCATGTTTGAAGCAGGGCCCTGGAGGAGGAAGAGGGGGCTGCTCGGGCTGAAGGTTCGTCTCACACTGCCTTCTGGCCCCATCTGCATCCAGTGCCATGTTCCCAGGGAAAAGTGCATGCAAGGTGTGAGATGTGTTTACCATTGGGATTTGGGCCAGCGGACTGAGCGATGCTTCCCTGGTGTACTCTCGCATCTCCCAGTAACTCCGCGTAACGAGTCAGTAACTGGTTTCTCTGTGTGAAATAGCTCCTTGTGCTTCATTTTCTCTGGGAATTTGAGTGTATTCTGTGCCCTGTGTGAGCCTCTGTGCTCTGCAGCAAGAGCTGCTGAGCTCTGCCTCTTGGGAGGATGCCTCTCTGCTGGGGAAAAGGGAAGGAGGAAGCAGATTTGCTGTGAGGGGACTTCAGAACCTCTCTCCAAGCGAGCAGGACTCTTGAGGATGTCCTCCAGGGCAGTTGGTTGCTTTGAGGACCTTCTGTGAGGCGGGATGCTGCATGCAGGGATGCAGCAGCTTTCCCGTAGCCATGGCAACTGCTGGGGATGATGTGGTTACTGCTGGCATCCCTGGACCAACGGGCCTGGAAGAGAGGTGGAAATGGATGTGGCTTCAAGGCCAGACAGTGAACTACCCCACAGTCGTTCAGGTGAATGGGGCAGACGTGGCCCCAGCCCAGATGGATGGATGCCCAGCATGCCCAGCACCAGCCTCCTCTGACTGGGAGGTGTCCTCTCTTGTTACTTTTTCCCCAGATTTATTGAACTGCTCCGTGGAGCTGCCTGTGTGCAGGTTGGAAACCCCTGTGGTGCAGGCACGGCCTTGGTGCCCGTCGGCCCCAGTCCCGGCGGGCTGACGGGTGCTGGGTTTGCTCTGCTTCTCTCTGGGAGACAGCACACTGGAGCCAGGTCTGGAGACTCTGCCACGGCAGTGCTGGGGTCTGCAGAGGCTCTGGCAGCCCCCCCAAAGCTGAGGGGTGGGCAAGGGATCGGTGAGGACAGGTTGGAGAGCAGCGGACAGAGGAGTGCAGATAAATTCCATCACATAAACCAGGTCTTGAAGTGAGATTGTCAAACACCTACTGAACCTGAGGCTCCTGTGGGTAATGCTGAACCTCCCCTTCTCCCCCATCCCTGGTAATCAGGATTACAGATTTAATCAGGATGCAGGAGCAGACAAGTACTTGGACTGGGTGATGGAAAGTTCCACTGAGCCACCACCGCTCGTGTACTGGGGAGAAGCTGGCAGTGGGGGAATCAAGCTGTTCGTGGAGCCTCCATGTTGGAATTAATTTTATGTTCTGCTTGCACTTCGGTTCCTCCTTGGGACGTGTCCTTCCATGCTCCTTTTTTCTTAAAAAAATTTCCGAGTGGAACTTGAAAGCCAGTGTGTCTCCTGCCCCACCTCCAGTGCATCTGTGCTGAATGGTTTGGATTGAATCCCTGTCTCCAGGGAAAGACTTGCAGGGACATTTAACTTGCCTCCAGTACAGAATTAACGAACAGGTGAACATGCAGGAAGGTGAGAGGACCCAGCGGTCTGCAACTGAGTCCTGTAGCGTGTGGTTATCCATAATCTGCTTGGCCAAGTTGCCTTGAAGCCTTTGGTGGTGCTCGGGGATTGCTGGAGGAGACAGACCTTGGTGCCCAGGCACGCGTTGGACTGTGGAAGTCCTGTTCCCTCTGCAGAGCACAAGGAACTGCTGTGCCCAGTGAGTGACAGGGGACGTGATTGACGTTTCCCTGGCAAATTTTTCCATCTAGGAAATTCCCTGCTGCTTCAAGCCTGTAAATCGGGATTGGATGGCCTTTTAAGGGAGTCTGCTGTCAGTCAACGTTTCCCATCCTATCCTGATTTTGCAGATGCTTGACATATTCCCGGGGAGGTGCAGACTTGCCTGCGGCCCGTTGGACCAGGAAAAGGCGCACTTGCTCTCGCTCCGTGTCCCAGCCCCGGTGGGGCCGGTGTGTTCCCCCAGAGCCTCTCCAGGTGACGCTACTCCTGGCAGAAGCTGTGCAGGTGACGCCGGGGTGTCACCCAAGGGGACAGGGCCGGCCCTGTCCCCCCCCTCCTGTGAGTGGGGTGCTGCCAATCCTGCTGGAGCTCGGGCAAGCAGAGGGCTGGTGGGCTTAAAGCAGAGCCTGTCGCCTAATTTCAGAGGGAGGTTTGCAAGCAGACCAGACTTGGGTTACTGTCTTACTTCTCTACTGCCACAAGACTAGTGGAAGAAACGTGTCCTTTGTAGTTTATCCGTAAAACTTTACAAACTAAGTGAACTGTTAAAACAATGTTGCTGTGAGCAATGAGTGTATGGAAAACTGAAACAAAGGGGAGGTTTGTGCTCGGTGCTGGGAAGGTGACGGGCTGTATGCCTTGCCAGGTGTCTGCTCTGTGTCGATGGCTGTGCAGGTGCTGTAAATGGCAGAGGAGGGAGGTTCTCTGGTGTGCAGTCCTGTGGTGTAGGTTCCCCTTCTGGGCAGGACGGGCTGTGGGAGGCTCAGGAACGGTTCAGGGTTGTGTTCCCTGTCTGACGAGCTGCACCACACAGCAGCAAGGCTGAGGTGCTCAGGTCTGTGAATGAGGTTGGCTGAGATCCAGGGTAAACAGAAACTACCTGGGAGGTTCTGTATGGAACCTCAGGTGTGGCTGTCGGGGCAAACCCATCTTTATTTCTTCATGTGCTTAGCAGCAGGCACACTGGGACAGCCCTCAGAGTGCTGACACAGGCAAACACGCTCTGGGACGGCATGTAAATGGCTTCACACTGTTTCTGTAGGGACAAAAATAGTCACTGGAAAGTCAAAATAAATAGTTTCCTCTGTTGCCTTCACCTTTTTCCTTTTTTTTTTTTTTTTCTATTTTAAATATTTCATTGCTCTTCTGTGTTATACTGTTTTGTTATCAAATTCACTTGAATTTTAAACAGAATAGTTTCACCTGCTTTATAATTTTTGGATAAAAATACTTGAAATCCTCTCCTTGACTTGCCTGCAAATGTATCAGCAAAGTGGGATTTTTTTTTTTTTTCCCTTTTGTGAGATACTTTGCCAGCTGTTGTTTATGGCAAAAAAAAAAATCTCAGTCTTTTTTATGAGAACTGTTTTTAGGTTTCTTTGTGTTCAGGACTGATTTATACATTATGCATTAGCGTGGGAAGGCAAAATATTTATTTACCAGCATGAATATTTAGAGGAGGAATAAGTGGGAATCAGTCTGGATCAATAGTGTAGCCAGAGATCCAGGAGGATGTTACCAGTGTTAGAAGTGGCACAATTAGATTGTAAGGGAACAGCAAGACAATAAATTCACCTTCCCCTGCCTGTGTCTGGGTCACCCCTCTGCCTGCACGACCTCGTCCTCCTTGCCAGGCTCCACTGCTAGTGCACAAAGACATCAAAACCTCTCTCCCTGCTGGATCATCAGGACTAACAGGAGCTGGTAACTTCTCTGTTGCTGGAGATGCTGGTTTCATGGAGCCCAAAGAAAGCAGGGAGGTGCAGAATGGTCCCTGATTGGGTTGGCTGCGTTTGGGAGAAACTGAGGAGGGGGGTGGGTTTTCCTTTGCTTAAGTTTGCTGAATGGTATTTGGGAGAGGCTTTTTTTATACAGCACCGTTCTGAGAAATACATGGTTCGTTGTGCTGTTCCCTTTTCTTTTTGCTTGTGATGAAAGAATGTTGATTAGAGCTCTGGGTAAGCAGCATGTCATTGTTTGGGATGAGGCGTGCAATAGGAATAATAATGCTACAGAAGGAGGCCCCAGACTCGATGTTAATTATATTGCTTGTTGATTGCAAAAAATTGCACCAAATGACAGTTTATGAGAACTGGGCTATCTTGGGAGCAAATGGTGTAAGTGGGTTGGAGCTTTGCAGAAAATAAACAGTGTGGGGGGAAAACACGTCCTTACAGTTCAGACCATCAACTTCAAAACAAGAGTCATTGGGAAGTGACTTCCCTGGGACTGGGAGGAGGTGGCATGCCTTCTTGAGCTGGAGCTGACAGGAGAGATGTGGGAGAATACCCCAAAACACTTCCTGCTGTAAAAAAGGAGCTCGGTACGTTCAGGGTCGCTTGCAATGGCAGGCACCAGGGTAACTTGAGAGACCCCGGGTACCTTGTGCTCCAAAGGCTGTGTGTTTTCATCACAGACTAAAGATTACAAAGTTTCATTGTTTGAAAACAAACAAGGATGTTTCTATACTGATGTCCAGAAAACAAACAAAACCAGAACCTCGGGACTCGGTTGGAAATTATAACATGAATTCGAATGAAATACAACTATCAGCAAGCAAACCAAGCTGGGACCTGTGAGCAGTGTTTCAGCTCGGTGGTATTGAACAGAGAAGTTGCAAACCCTCCTGGCCAGCATTGCCGTGGAAATGAGGGCTGACCTTTAGCAGTCGTGCAGTAACACCGTGTCCCGTTCCCGGCTGCAGGAACACGCAGGGAACAGGAACAGCCGCAAATAAAGGGTCACGGGGACGGAGACTTGTCGAGGTTTTGCAGCTCTCTGGGCAGTTGGTTGATGCCTCCAGGGAGGGGAGCAGTTGGAAGCAGAGGAACCGTGTGTGCCCCGTGGCAGAGTGGGCTGCCTGGCACACGTGGGAGGCTGCCAAAGGTGTCCCTGTTGTGCTTGGCCATCTCCTTACTTTTCCAGGCAGGTTGTGGGAGGAGGCTGCTGTTGGCCATTTCGTGTCTGACTGGCTTCACTTGTTCTCTTCTCCCACTGAATAATGATGAAAATACCTGCAGAGCTGCGCTTGGTCTGGCAGAGAACATGGGGGAGAAAGCAAAGCAAAGCCCCCTGGGGCTTTATGTCCCAGTGGAAAATAGAGAGCGTTGCTCAGCTCTTTGAGGAATTGTGTCTGGTTGGCAGGAAGCACACGGCCCAAAGCAGCCGGCCCCAAATCCAGAAGGGTTTGTGACTGTGCCTCCAGAAAGCATTACTTGCCCCACAGCATGCCCTGAAATAGTAATGTTTGGATAATGTTTTGGGGGTAACTAAGCTGGAACATGTGTGTAACTGTTAAAATCGTGAATACCAAAAAAGGAAATGCATGCTAAGCTCAGAAATACGGACTCGTCACTTAATTCGGATAAATGTTACCATTGTAATTTGGTTTTGTTGCATTGTGCTATAGGCTTTTTGGCAGGGATTTCATGGGAGATGAGGAAACAGCCGCCTGATGCTTCCCTCAAGCCTTTTTGAGACTATTCTCTTAGTTTTGCCAAAGTGTATGTGATACATTCTTCAAAAATCCATCTTGGGTTCCTCAGCCTCCTGCTGGAAACTGCTCTGGAGGGTAAATGTGGGACAAAGCAGATCTGGGATGCCCCTGCTCACTGTGCACCAGGGAGTTCTCCCCGGGGCTAGGGGTTTGCCTCTGAAAACCACGACGAGGGGCTGCAGTTAAACCCAACAAGGAAGGATTTGGCCCCTCTGCTCAGCTGGACCTTGCATTCCAGGAGGAAAGGGAAGTTCTGGCTGTTTGTGCGCCAGGGGACGTAATTTGTGTGATTTGCAGTAAAGTGCATAATTAGCTGGGCTGGTCTTGTCTTCGAGGTTGGGGCTGAGCAAACACTCCCAGGGCTTTCTTACTTTTACACGTGGGCACCAAACCCAGACAAAGCCACTGCACGTCTCTGAGCAGACGAAATTGGTTTATAGCCCTTACGTAAGGGTGTGTCAGAAATGCCCTGGCAGGAGAGGATGATTAAAAACACAGAATCCTTTGATAGGGGGAGTTTCTCAATTTATTTGAGGGAAATAAAGCCCTTTGCTTGGATCTGAAATTAACACAAAGTTTAATTTGTTGCACTTGTTTTAGTTCATCCGCTGGGCGAGGGTGAACTTGGGTGGAGATACACAGAAAATTAAACTTTACCCCTTAGAAAAAACCACAAAGGCTTTCAGCTGCCATTGTACAGGAAGTACAAGGTTGGAGAAGGGGGGTGAGGGGGGAGGCAATTTTTTTAAAGCTAGTAGACTGGTTCTTTTTTATTTACTTTCAGATTTGGGAAACCTTTTGAGGCGCTTTTCTGCGACCGTGAGGACTCGAGAATGTGTTGGGTTGCTTCTCTGGTTGTGGTTTTTAGCTTCCCTGCGCTGGAAGCGGGTCCGACGCCCCAGTTCCGTGCGGCGGCGCCGGCCAAAGGCTGCGGGGCTGCCCTGAGGGGCCACTGGCACCACATGGCCCTGCTGCTGCCCGGGGTGGGAGCTGGGCACGAGGGTGTGCCCGGGCACCGGGCTGCAGGGAGGCAGGAGCGCGTGTCCCCTGCAGAGCTGTGCCCAGCTGCGCAGAGCCTGGGGGAGCTTCGCTCCTGCCTGCCCTCGGGCTGGCTCCTGGGGGGCTCTGCGGGGGGACAGGTCTCTTGGCTGCTGAGGGCTTTTGCTCTGCGGGGGGGGAAGGAACCGTATTCACGGCTCGACTGTGCGGCAGGATGAGGGGCACAGGGAGCTGAGGGGCACCCGGGAGTCCTTCGCCGTTTTCTCCGAGTTCTCCCAAATTTTGGTGTTGGGGGCAACGTGCAGAGGATGCTGCGCTCTGGTGCTGAGAGCCACAGGCATATGGCAGTGGTAGGAGTGGTTACCATGGAAACCTTTCAGCAGCGTGACGTCACCAGCACTGTCACATTTAAGCTTTTCAAGGCTTTTTGGATTTCAGGAATTACATAACTTCGGAGGGGCTTGGATCTAATCAGTATTCAGTGTCTTAGTTGAATTGCATTTTAAAAAAGCCAAGCACCCCAATGCAGAAGTGCCTGGCTGCACTGGCAGTGGTGGTTGGAACAGCAGCTGCTGCATGGGGATGCTGGTAATGGAGGCTTTGCTCCTCTCCTCTCCCTAACAGCTCGTACCTGCCCTGTTGTGACCCTCGCAGAACTGGGCACAGCTTTGCTGCTCCTGCGCCCTAAGGGATGCAAGAAGGGAGCACAGGCTGCCCATGGGAGTTGAGGCAAGGAAGTGTGTTCATTTGGGGGCTGGACAAGCTTTGTGCTGTCCCAAAGGTGCTGAAGATTTCCTATGGAGATCCTTTGGGGTCAAGACACCAGGTGGGCCCTCGTTCAGCCATGCTGGGGGTCAGGAAGTAATTTGAATCCACACGAAGGTGGCTTTCTATGTAAGGGTGTACGTGGGCATCGCTGCCTCCACCCCTGCAGAGTAACGTGTTCCGGTGGCGTTCGTGCTCTGACTGCGGCCGCAAACTGAAACCTCCCCGTTGGGACTGGGTACTGCTGTGACTGTGGTGTAGATGTGCAGTGAACCCAGTCGGGTCCTGTGTGCTTGAAGTGCAAGCTTCAAGGCTTTCTGGTCAGCTTGGACAGGGTCTGCAGGCCCTGGAGCCTCAGGCAAGCTGGAGCCACTCTGGGCTGGGGGCAGCAGGAACTGCTGACCCAGCTGGGCTTGGGCAGCTGCGTCAGCCGCTCACACTCAGGCAGGAACAGCAGCACAGAAATAGCTCTCTGGAAAACAATTCCATGGATTCATCCTGTTGCCTGTAGGTGCTCTGCACAGTCTTGTGCACACCTTTTGATTTAAACCTTCTGGCAGAAGGAAATGTTTCAATCAGAAGAAAAAGCAAGAAATTTCGTGCGGTCCCTTTTCCCTCTGGTCAGCATCTGTGCCAGCGTCCCTGAAACAGGTACCCAGCTGGGGCTCCTAATGATTATTGTGACAGAGTGTTCCTGCGTGACTGACTCTTAATTTTCATGTTTATCTTGCTGGGAAGTTCTGTGCAGGGAAGACGGTGGCATTCAGTATCTCCCAGCTGCTGGTTTACTTGGAAATCTGTTCTGGGAGTCAGTAAAGGGAAATTCCTGAGTTAATAAGGTATTAGCAATGATGTTAGTGTTTCTCATCTTCTTAAGAAGTTATTCTTACCTAATTTGTGGTTCTAATCGAAGTGATGAGTCTGCAGCAAACACCCACCTTTATAAATGGTTGTGTAGCTCACATATCGATCCGACTGCTGGAGACTGTCCTGTCAGTGTTGGCATGGCTGGAATCTGCAGTGGTGTGGGCAAAAGAGGAAGGATGAGCATGCTCTTCACGTTTACTTTTTCACCCAGTTTGTGCATGAGCACTTCCACAGTTTGTGTCATCTCAGGGTCTTCTCAGCAGTAACACATATTTGTGATAGCAAGGCCTTAAACTTCAGCATCTAAAGTGCCAGGTAGGCATGAGAAATAAACAGGCATGCTGGGCACTGGGCACCTGGATGCTCAGCAGCGAGGGGCTGCAGTGCCCAGCTGGGAGTTTAGAAGCCTGATGTTCTTTCCCCATTGGTGCCAGACTCGCCCTGCAGATGCTCAGCACCACACGTGAAAGGAGATTTCTGTTCCCCACTGAGCAGAGCAATGGATGCGCAGCCGGGGTTGTAGGGGGGTGGTTTTCCTGTCCTGGCGGTACCAGGCAAAGACAGGGCAGTGGTTTTCACCCGTGGTTGGGGGGTCTGGCTGGGGGGGTCCTCACCTCTTTCAGAATATGGGGGTTTGCCCTTTCCAGGTTACTTCTCTCACAAGGCTTTCCTGTCTGCTTGTCCCTCCGTGAGGTTCCCTCTGTCCTGATGGTGGCTGGGAGAGCCCTAAGACTGCTAATGAAGGACTTGGTTCATCTTGTTCTGTAATATCTGAATTGGATGACAGCTGGCTGCTGAGCCAAGGCTTTTTTGCTGGGAGCAAAAGAAAAATCTTCGTCTTGTTTCTGGCTTTCTGTATTAATTTCCTAGTAGTTGTTTGCGTTCACCGTTCTGCCCAGTAATTTTTCATATTTGTGAACTTAAGGAAAATACTCTGTGGTTTTCTGTTACATGCAACTTAGTGTTTTTCTGAGACGTTCAAGACTGAAGCTCCTTGTGGGAGATTTTGAAATAACGTAATAATGAGGCAAAACCCCTGTAGGTAATGCAGAGAAAGTCTTGAAAGATGCTGGATTTGTTTTTAACCGCAGTACAACTGCTCCAGACTTGGGGTTCCTGATTCAGCATTCCTGATCGTAATGGTTTACAGCAGTGAAAGACGAGTGAGTTGTTCTGGAGAATCCTAGAAAAGATTGCCTGGGCCTGAAAGGAGTGACTTCTCTTGCAGTCTGACTAAGGGGAGGTACAGCATGAAAATGAGGGGAAAAACTCCTTCCTCATATCCACTTAAACTGACCCTCCTTCGGCTTAAAACCATCACCCCTCAGTCCTGCTAAAGGAATGAGGGGTTGCATTGCAGCCTTGTGGGCTTATGGAGTATTACCTGAGGGAAGGCAGCTTTTAAGCATTATTTATATTTTGTTTGTTTATTTTAGCAAAACACTTTTGTCTGTGTCACATCATCTGCAAGAAGAGTGTCGTACTTAGAATGATTCATAAACCAGATGGCATTTTACTGCCTGTGGAGAGTTAATCTCCTAATCTGTTTGTCTTTTACCTGTAACTGTGTATGAAAGACAACTGTTATTTTAAGGAAAAATGATTAAACCCCTCATTTTTACTTAGCTAATATCATTAGAGCCCACATACAAAATTTTGTTTTGCTAAATAGGAAATTCCTGTGACTGCTTCCACTAAAGGGAGTTGTCCATGCTGGTATCATAAAAGATTATGATTAAGAAAGATCAAGCTGAAAAACCTCTACTCATTTTAAGGAGTTGAAAACGCTGCAATTGAGTAATTGCCACCAAAACTAGTTGCTTCCACCCTGTTGAGCGTGTGGACAGGTATGTTCACCTGACAAGGGTCAGTTGTAACCTTTCCTGGCCACCCCTTGGGGAGCCAACTTCCCCCTGTCATCCTGTGCCGGCATCTTCCCATGGCCCAGAGAGCTGCTGGAGCCAGGAGCTGGCCCTGGCGAGGCTGGAGCCTCATGTCCCACCTTGCATGTCCTTGGCTCCACAGCACTACAGACCCTGGTAGAACCCCAGAATCACAGTATCAGTCCACTTTCATCCTGTCCGGCTCTTCCTGCTAAGCCTGGAGCAAGGGACCTCTCCATCCTCTGCAAGTGACTGGGGGCAAATCCTTGGTCATCCCGCTGGGGTGGCTGGGCTGGTCCTGAGAAGTTGTGTGGTCCTCTCTCAGAATCCCCAGGCTTCAGCAGGTGGGCGATGCCAGAAAACCTGTGCTTCAGTGTGGGTCACTTACAGCTCTGGTCTGGTCTCCTCTTGTGTTTGTGTGATCCGTCCACTTGCCTTTGCTGACATCAGAAGCAGTTCTTCACTCCTGACTGGAACATAAGAGGGAGTAGGCTTGGGAAAGAGCCAGGTGGATTTTGTTGCAACCTGGACATCCTCAATGATATTGTCTGGTCTCTGCTGATTTCCCAGTCAGCATTTTGTTAGTAATAGATTGAAGACAGTTCGACTTAGAGATGTGGTCTGAGCCGGGTGTTCTGGCACGCAGACATCGGTCGTGGTTTTACGTGTCAGCTGGACATGGGAGATAGCCAAAAGGAATAAATGCCCGCTCCACAGTGTTGGCTCTTGTGCCAATGCCAGTGTCACCAAGCTTGGGTGGCTCCGGGGGGTGATCTCGTTCCCCCGGTCTCTTTGCAGCACAGGGATTGGGGTCACTGGGCAGTGCTGTTGTGAAGTGAAACTTGTTGGAGTTCATGCCACTTGTAAGCTCTGTGGTAAAGCAGAGAGGGAGTAACTGAATCCCCCAGGTAGAGTCTGCACTGCCCAACTATGTGGCCCTAAGGTGTTATCCTCCTGCACAAGCAGGCAGCCTGGAAACCGTTTACTAGAGGAGTTCCATCAAGATTTGGGTCCTGGGTTTGGCCTTTTCTCGTGCATTTGTTAGTGGCTTGTGTACAGAAGTCAGAAGGCACGCAGTTGGGAGCTGGGCTCAGAGGAGGCCCAGGCTGTCTTAGGGATGAGCACAGCAGCCATACCCCCGAGACAAGGTTCACAACACAGCTTCCGTACGGAGGGAAGCCAGTTCCTGAGCTCTGGCACATGAAGTGTTTCCAGCCGAGATGAGAACATGTTCGTGCTCCAACACACAGCTCTACTGAGAGCTTGTTAAGGCCGCGCACTGCAGCGGTGTCAGCACACTGACAAAGTAATCCAGGCTGGAGCAGGTAAATGGAAAATACCGGGATCATGAGGAGACTGTGAAGGCTCAAAATAAGAAACCAGCACCTTGGCCTTGTTTAGTGCAGCCTAGTAAAGTAAGTGCTGTTTGTACATACACAGGGGTAAGCGCTGGGCTGGTGGACAGGGCTGGCACAAGAACCAGGGGTTAGAAATTGGCAGTGAATAAATACAGGCTGGAAACCAGAAACTACTAGCCCTAAGATGGGCAGTCTGGAATAGCTTCCAAGGAAAAACCAGACCACAGCCCCAAAGCGGGACCAGTGAGGTCCCCGCTCAAATCCAGTGGCATGCAGGAAGGCTCTAGAGGACTGGCCTCACACAGCACTGCAGGGTGATGTTTGTGGAGGTGCCAGGAGCCCAGAGCCCCAGTGTGGAGCAGCCTGCTCAGACACATGGTTGGAGTCCCTGCCTTAAAAGCTGAGGGTTCTCAGGGACCATGCGGATGCTCTGCCATGTTTCATCCCTGAGCTGATTGGCATTCCTGGGGCAGCAGGAGAGAGCACCGGGATCTCGATATTTGGGTGGGAACATGTTTCTTCTCTTTGTACTGAACTGCCATGAGACGACAGAGATGAACGCAGCTCCAAGTAGCCCCATCACCCCAGGCTGGCCGCTTTGTGTGCTGCGTGTTCTCCAAGAAAAAACATTCCTTTTGCTTGCAGTCCAGGGTCCCATGTGCTCACCCACGTGTTGAGGAACAACTTGCAAATCATTATCTGATTGGCATCCAGCCACTAAACTTCCAGTGACCTGCCTGCTGATATTATTTTGTGCACTGCGTTCTCCTAACATATCTCTGTTGAGCACGTTGTATTGTTTTTGGAATAAATATGAGGGTAAACAACAGAAACTGAAAACAGCCACCAAGGATGGAGGTGAAACATAGACTTTGTGGCTGGTGTTGGAAATAGGATCTTTGGACTGGCTGCCCTCTCTGGAAAGGTGCAGGCATGTTTGAGCAGTGCCAAAACAAAGTGACTTGACCTTTGCCATCTCTTGGTGCCAGCTCAAAAGGTGTTGTATGTGGAATCTGACTATTTTTGGATCTTGCCCTGCAGAGCAAGTGCTGCAGGTGAGTGTCTTAGTATATTTAGGAGGTTTATATCAGAGAGTTTCTGCAGTGGACCAGGCAGCGTGATCCGGATCTGGGGTGAAGGCCCTTGACCCTTTCCTGAGCAGTAAGATTGTTAACTGTGTGTTTTTTCTGTCCTCGTGGAGCATCAGGCCTGTCCCGGGTGCAGGAAGGTCTGACCTTTAAAGTGCAGCGAGCGGGTGTGGCTGGCTCCGAGGGAACCGAGGGGATCAGCAGTCACTGTGAGGGCTGCAAGGGGACAGAAAAGGGCACGTGGGTGTCGCTGACCGGGTGCTCCCGTGGCAGGTGAGGGTGGGCACGGCGTTAACCTATGAATTGCACGATGGGCAGGAAAGCACCAGACAGAGGTGTGATTCATGAGTGGTTTTGTGTTGCTGGTGTTTTTCTGGGGTTTATGATCTGTTTGATTTTTTTTTTTTTTTTTTTTTTTTTTTTTTTGCTGTCAGTGACAGGACCGTAGCAGAGTCTGAGGATTCCCTCCACGGCCTGGTGCCAGGGAGCTCACTGAAGGTCAGTGTGGGTAATGCCTCATTAGAGAGCTTGATAAGCCCTGCAATACTGCTTGAATGCAAATTTCACTGTCAGGGAGTTTGGTTGGTTCTTTCTTCTGTTTTAAATGCACCTGTTGTTAGAGACGTTTCGGCCAGATCTGCTCACTGACATCCCCAACACGGGAACAGCCAAAACTTCACAGACCCCTTGCAAGTGTGTCCAGTCCCCGTTTAAATGAACACATTATGTTTCAGCTTGGCAGCAATAAGAGGAACGATAAGGAAGAGGGGAAAAATCTCAGAGTTAAAAGAGATTTCAAAAACACCTTAGGAAATGTTCCCAAACAACCACAAACCCTCCCTGGGGATCCTTTCCACATATTAGAGCTCCAGCTGCATGTATCAAACAGGTCAAAAAGGAAAACTTGGCCTGTGCAGCTCTCGATGGAGAGAAAGTGGTGATGGGGCGCCGACGAGTCTCATCCGGTGCAGGAAAAGCCACCCCTGCGTGGGGCTGACCTGTCATGAGTCGGGAAGCCTTTCAGGAAACTAACAGGCAAATGCATTAGGTGGAGATGGTAATGCTTTCCCCATGTGTCGTCCAAGGGTTTTCTGCTTTACAGAGCAGTTCTGTTCCCGTGGCTGTGGCAAAAACGTTCTGCTTCACTGAGCCATCCAGCCTTGCTGGGGGAAGACGGCGTTTGTAAGTGTGTGGCAGTGCCAGCACGTGCCTTGGGAGGGGCGTTTGCTGGGTGTGATCCCTGCTGGCGCAGCCGGACACGGCTCTGTCACAGCCGCCTGGAGACACCTGCGCAGTGGGCCAGGGGAAAAATCAGGCACGGGAAGGGAAGGGGGAAAACTGCTGCCTTGCACGGGCGGGGGCGTTGCACGGTGACAGCTGAGGTGGAAAGGGGAGGATGGAGGTTTTGAAGGCAGGGCTTGTGCTTTGTAGCAAGCTTGACAAAGCTGGAGTTCCTCTCTGGAAAAGCAGTGGGGTTGGGTTGTGCTGAAAGCAGCCATGGCCATCCCATCAGACAAACGTTGACAGCTCTTTGTGTAACTGTTGAGTGCTCTCAGAGGGGGAGAACTTCCTCTGAAAAGCCTGGGAGGAGGCTCGAGCTGAAGACACTCTGTGGAGCCACTAAGGTCTGGAAACACGTGCGTGTTTGATCTGGAAGCCAGGCTGGACTCTGTACGTTCTGTTTGGCACCTGTGCTGCAGCTTGCCTTCCCTGCAGCACCTGCAGGGATAACTCCTTGCACCAGAAGGTTCTTGATCTGGTTTGGTTAGCAGTGGGGCAGGAAACTTCCTTCCGTCCAGTCACTGCATACAAACTGAGATGACTTTGAGTAGTCAGAGGGGCCAGATCCTGCTCTCAGTCTTGGTGCTAAATTATGCCATCGACAGTGAGCCCAAGTGTTGGTCCCAGATTTCCATCAAAGTGACCAGGCACTGCAGTGGGGTGTGTCCTCCATCCTTTGGTGTGTGGCCTGTATTCCTTGTCTCGGGTCCCCTGCAGGGGGTCTGGAGCTCTGAAGCTGTGATGTGCTTAGATAGAGACCAGCCCTGTTTTGCTGTGCCTGACAGCATCTGTACTGCTGCGGCTGCAGCTGCTCCGAAGGGAGGGAACATCACTCCCAGCCACTCCTTGCCCTTTTTGTACCCTCCCGCAGGCAGCTGTCTGCCATGAGGGACTTCTTTGCTGGAATTTTTTTCAAACCAGCTCATCTGGTGAAGAGATGTGCTCTGATGTCAGTCTGCTGGTGGTCACCTCTTCCGGGGAGTGAGTGCCTGGGAGTGGTAGCCTGGTCATGAGCTGCAGCAAGGTGTATATTCGGGGCTTCAGGCATGTTAGAGGCAGCCAGCAGAGAAACTTTCCTTGGGTTTGGTTCGCTCTGGCTGAGGCAAGTTGAGAGGGAAGTTCAAAGGCAGAGAGCTGAATAAAATCAGGGCTTTTGGAGGTGGGAGTAAGGCATTTAACAAAATCATTTACTTTTCCATAAAAGCGGTGTGGTTTGAGTTCCATAAAATCAGGCTTTGAGGTATTTCTTGGGGGTTTGGAAGGGGTAGGGTGGTTTCTGGTCTGATGCTGGGCCTGGTGGCAACGTGAGAAGATATTTTGGTCTGTGAGCCTTAAAGGCAATCCCTCGGTTCCCTGCTGCCTTGGTATCTGGCGAGGCACTTCACCTCCCTGCATGTGCTCCTCAGTGAAGTGACAGTGATAAGGTTTGTGTTGTGAGGGTGCTGTGGGGATTAGCCAATTCTTTGCAGTAGTTTTGGGAAGTCCCATGGAGAGGAGCCTTAGGAGTGGAACAAATTAGTATTTGTGATCCAAATACTTTGTCCCTTCTTGCCTCATTCCGAATTCGCATCCTGCCACCAGTTGCTGTGTGTCCCGGTGCGCATCACAACCACCCATCACTTTGTAACTGCTTTTGTAAAGGACTGTGGAGGTGTACCAGTCCTGGCCAGCACCACAGCTGCAGAGGCTGCTGCCTCCTTGTCTTGTGAGCCCAGCCTCCTCGCTTGGCTCTGTGTCAAATAGCACAGATGTGCTGGTCACTCCTGTCACTGTCATTACGTGGTGGGGTTCTGTTTTGTTGTGTTAATTGTCACGGAATCATAAAATTGCTTGGGCTAGAGGGCACCTTTAAAGGTCACCTAGTCTGACCCCAATTATATGGTGTTTCTTCCTATGCTTAAATCCTTCCTCCAGCTCTGTGGTGGGAGCTGAGTCCCAGGTACAGCAGTTGATCCTTACCCAGGCCATCAGTGCAGTCAGGAGGATCTGAGTTGGCAGGTTCCTCTGCCCAGGACTGCTTTTCTCTCCTGTTTGCTTCTGGAAACTAACAGTGCAGAGAAATAAAGCAGATACTACATCTGACCATGTTTACCTTGTTCCACAAAATAGCCGGGAGGATTTTCCTGGGTGAGGAGCTGTGGCTTCTGGTCTCATTATTATTCAGCTGCTCTCTGGTGATATTTTGCTTCTTTGAGACCTGCCTTAGAAATATTGCTGGTTGTTTTATGAGGGCCCTTAGCAAAGGTACGGTAAATCTCTAGTGTTAGGTGCCTGCCAATATCTGTGCAGTATTTTACTTTTCAACCAGGCCATAAGAAGCACTTTCACTGTGGCTGGTTATCAGGCATTGGTCGGGCGGGCACGTGCCAGGTTTGGGGCTGTGTCATCCTGCAGGACAGGGATTGTGTCTGTAATGAATCTGCCGTTCAACAGCGCCGTGGTTTCCGTGGGCAGAGCCCCCAGGGATGGCCAACGATGGCGCTGGGGCTGTTTCAAGGGCCACTGGGGTTTTGCTGTCATTAGGACTGTGTTTGTTTCAGCAGCCTCCTTACCTTTGTTGATGCTGATGTTTGCACTCTGCTGAGGGTGACACTGCTCCTGGTATTCCTGGTTTTGAGGCGTTTGTGATTTTCTCCAAAAGCGGATACTGAAGGAATCTGGAGAGAAGGTGCGAGGGCTTCCATGAGTGCACTGAAAAACGTAGCCTTGCATCACTAGAGAAAAGCTTTCCTGCAGATCGTGTCACCAATCAATTTTAGTAATTATTTCTTCACCAGTGCTCTCTGTAAGTGGTTCTGCACTCACCCCGTGGCAGCAGCACGGATCCCATTCACGGTGTCCTTGCGGAGGAGTCCCTGTTGTGTTTGCCATAAAGCGTGTCTCCTTCAAGTGCTGTGCCTGCTGGCAGCGGGACACTCGGAGATGCCAATTTTAATCAAAGCCTTTCATTGCCAACCCGACTTCTGGTGTATCTGGGATGATGAGGGTGCCTGACCACGTGAACATTCTGAGGGCAGCGCTGAGCAAAGGGGGAAGGCGTTGGGACTCGTGGCTATCGCCCCCTGTTATTTGGGGCTTTTTCCTTTCTCAGCCTCCATACTGTGGGCAGCTGTGCGGCCACTGGGCAGGAGGGAGGCAGAGGGGATGCTCACCTTCCCCAGGCCATCAGCAGAGGCACCTCGGCAGAGGAATAGGTGTCCTGGAGCTGTGAGAGAGAGGAAAGAAAGCATCAGGAGGCAGAGAGGAAAAGGAGAATTACTGTTTTTATTTGCTGCCTGGGTTGCAGGAGGGGCAGGGCCTGGGCTGTGCGGAGGGCAGCAGGGTTATGGCTCTGCACAGAGGTTACACAGGCTGCCTGGACTCAAGCAGACCCTGCTCCCAGACCTCTGTGGTTTAACCAGCACACAGATCCAGTGAGCTCTCTGAGGACACACAGCAGCAAACTGTCCTGCCTCTTCCTGCAGAACAGTGGGATTGGTTTGACAAACCCCTTCTCAGCAACTGTTTTCAACCCTATTACCCTGTAATAACTTTTTCTGTCTGACTGATGTGGAATGATAACCAGGGCAAGGAAACTGGCTGCATTTTGAATGTCTCATGTGTCCAGGTTTTGTGTCTCCAGCTGTCAAGGAAAGGGATGCCTGTTGACCCAGGGGGGATCTGATGGAATTAGCAGTGGCTCAGAGCTGGCAGGAGGCAGCACTGGAAGGTGCAAGTGCGTGGTCTGGTTTCTGTAGGCCTGATTTGTGCACTGGCACCTCCTTCTGCTTGCAGAGGGGGAGAACTGCCTCGGTGCTCGTGATTCCTTGCCTCTGCCTTCTGCCTGCATCCATCCACTCTGCTTCCTGGCAAGCCGAATGGATTGGACACAGAGTGGTCGTAGCTCACTGACTTTTTAAGTTCAGGGTGTATTTTGGAGACAGAGCAGGAGACTGCCAAGCACTGTGGTGTCATCTTGGTTTCTCTGAAGCATCCCTGCATGGTACCAGTGCAACAGTGAACTCTTGCTGTCCCCTGTGCTGCCAGAAATCTGGGCTAGCCCCAGAGATGACAATACCAGTGCTGTAGATAAAACATCGTAGATCATCTCTTCCTTCCTTCACCACAAAACCTGTCTGAGTTGGGACCTGTTTGGTTACTGCTTTGTTCTTGTCTTGGATATTGCAGCTGTGCTTGCTGTGATTTGTCCTCCAGTTTCCTTGGCAGGGGCTAGAGGGGTGCAAGGTCTGAGGAAGAACCTTGAATCTGAAGCTGTGATGACAAAGGAGCTGCTCTGGAGAGTCCCCTGAGCCACGTGTGACTGGGAAGGGCATGGCAGAGCTGCCAGCTGGGGTGCTGGGTGTCCCTGCTGGGGGTATTCAGAAGCATGCTGCTGAAGTCGATCCCAGTTTCACCAGTCACTCCAGCGAGAACAGAGCTGGTCCAGGAGCTGAGCACCTCCCCTTGCTGTGGGCAGCCCTGTGGTGGGAGCCCTGCCCGAAGCAGCCTTGCTGGCTGCTCTGCAGGTATCACTCTGGGCTGGCCTGGCTGATGGCAGAGGCTGGCATTTGGCCACCTGCAGTTCCCTGGGATGAATCTGCTCCAAGCTCCCGAGAAACCCTCTTGCCTTCCAGTAATGCTTTTCCTTGGAGGCGGCGTGGGCGCTCCGGAGGGTCCCGCTGTCCGGCGGGTTGTTAGCATGCACAGGCGTGCCTTGCCTGGCTCACAACAGTGCCCTTTGCCCAGCCCGCCGCAGCCACACCATTTCACCGTTTCGTGCCCGTTCCCCAGCGATGCCGGTGGCGCCCGAGTGCCACAGCCTTGCCCCCGGAGCTCGGCAGTGCCGAGGGTCGTCTTGGGCCCTTGGTCTTTCGCAAGCACCTGCAGTTTCTGCTGCCGGCAGGACTTCCAGTCTCTGTGCACACCCCTCTCTGCATCCCCTCTGGGTCCCTGCCCTGGTTCTGAGTGGTAACCCAGCAGAAAGAGGTGCTGTGCTTGGGCTTCTGCATGGCTGGAATGACACCTGGAAGCGTGCCGTCGGAGACTACATTGGGGTGCACGGAATTTCTGAGCAGGTGCACCCCTGAAATGGGGGTGTGTTGATGCAGGAGAGAGTGAGAGGCCTTTTTAAGGCTGTTTGCAGATTATTCACTGCAGGGAAGTGTAACAGCTATGCAAAGGTTATGCCGCCCAGGGGTATGTGGTATTTAGCTCTGTGATTGCCACTGAAATCCATTGCCCTTCTGTCTAAACCTCCCCAAAGCTCTTTGAAAGTGCCTGGCATGTGTTCCCTGAGCGTGACACAGCAGCGTATAGGTCAGCAGAGGAAATCAGCCTTTCCTTCATTGTGGGGCTGAGGTGAGCCTCCTCCTGACACGGTGAATCCCCAGGAGCAGCTCATAGCCTGACCTGCTCACCACGGCTGGTCACGCTGTGTTACCTCTGTGTACCTGCTCACATCCCCAGGGTCGTGTCCCTTGCTGAGCTGTCATAGCCATTCCTGCTCCCTGTGCCTTTGCAGCCAGCCCTCTGCCAGGCCTCTGGCTCAGCATCCTCAGGGTACAGTGCTTTGTCTGTAGCCTGGAGATGCCCAGCATCCTCCTTGGCTTTGCCTGAAACAAGTTTTGTCTCCTTACAACCATTAAAACTAAAAGCTGTGTGCTATGCAGGTGGATCTTCCCTATATTAATGCTTTCAGGTGCTCTGGGTCACTTCTTGTTGCAGGGTGTGTGTACGTTGCAAGGAGCTTGGGTTGGACTGGTGAGATCCAGTGTATTTCCAGTACGAAATGCCTGAACTTTAGGCACCTGCACTTTTCCCGTGGAACAGCAAGGTCCCGGTCACAGCTGAGGAAGAGCAGTGTTGTGGGTTTCCAGAGTGGATTGTAGGAATCGGCTCTGTCCCTCACAGGTGCCTGTACAGCAGGCAAAAAGGTATTGCCCTGGTTTTAATGAAGTGCCATCCTAGTTGTGTTGAGGTGGGGCAGATGGATTTCATGTTAAGTCAGGGCAGAGGCAGTGGCCATGGAATTTTCAGTTTGTGCATAGCAAATATTTGGGAGCAGCAGCTGAAGGTGGTTGATGCCCCTGCGTGGGAGCCTGTTCTGAACCCAGTGGGGTTGCAGGTGGGTCCTTCATCCCAGGAGAGCACCCACAGCTGCCAGTGAAGGATGTGAGCTCGTGGCCCTGCTGTGCACTTCTTCTGGAGTCTCTGGAATTTGCTCAGTGGGAAGCACTGTGCAGTGGGAGATTCTGTCGAATGTGTCCCTTCTCCAGTCCAGCCCTACCTAGAGCAGGCAGGGGCTGTACAAAATGTGTGTTTCATGTCTTATTTCTTCAGGGATCAGTCCTTCCCACAGGAAGACTCTTCTTGTCGATAGGAATGCTGCTTTCTTGTTTTTCTAATCAACTTCTGCCTCTCTCTTGGGAAAATGCTGGGGATAGATGTTGATGGGCCAGTATCACCAGTGTCGTGGAAACTCGTGGTGGACAAAGCTCTGGAGGGGCACCAGAGCACTGTTCTGGTATGCTCAGGGAAGAACAGGCCAGAGGAGGCACCTTTTCTGAACTTGTGTGCCATCATGGAAACGCTTCTCATTTGTTGCCCCATGAACGTGACCCTTCCAGGGTAATGTAGTGGCAAGCATATCCTCTGGAATTGATTGAAAGACTAGTTCACTGTTGTAAGGTATAATCCCACTTTAAAGACTCTTTCATTTAAAAAGATAATCTTATTTTAAGACTCTCGATAGTACTGCAGCAATGCTTCCACTTAGGGAGGAGGGGGAGGAAAAGAATATAACTGGGATAAAAGAGAAAATGAAAAAAGAGCCTAGTGTAGTCCCTTCATAAAACAGATGGTCCATTCTCCAGCCACATGTGAAACAGAGTTCTGCCTGTGTGGAGATTTACGTGTAATTACAACTGCCCTTGTAGCTTCCTCTGATGTACTCTAAGGAAGCAGGAAGCGAATTGTGTGCCTGCTGTCGTCCCTCTCATAAAGGCCTTGGAGACCTCATAGTGTGAAGACTGCACACATCCATGTGCTGGGATTTCTGGTGCTCCGACCAACATCCAGCCAGGAAAAGGCACCGAGGAAGAAAACCCCTGCCCTCTTGGAAGGACCCGTGTTTGGTGACTCGCCACCTCACTAAATGACCAGTGTTTGGGTTGAACTGCAACATCCCAGGCACAGCTGCAGTGTGGGAAACAAAAGGGATGGTGCCTGGTCAAAGAGCAGAGCGGGATCCATGGATTGGATCTCACCGGGGCAGCTGGGGCGTGGGTGCTCCTGGTGGGAGGCACAACATCGGTGGCTGTGGGGATGGCTGGGGTGTGTTGGGCAGTCTGAGCATCCCCTGGCTCAGGGGGACAGGCAGGCTAGGGGCAGCTCCCAGTGCACCCCTAGAATGAGGTGAAGGTCAGGAAACCATGTAAAAACCTCGTGGTGTGGGTTTGTTCAGGCTGGAAAAAGACAGGGACAAAGAATGGAGGAGAACAAGGGGCATGTGGGTGGAGGCCACAGGAAAAGCCTCCTTGTATAAAAGGTTTAACTGCCATCATGTGTTCTCTGTGCAGGTAGGGCAAGAGAAAGCCCATCTACACTTGCAGGATGGCAGCTGTTGGTCAAGTTACCTCAAGAACCCTTTTGGGAAGAAAAAATTCTCAGGGATCCACTGAAATCAAAGCATTTTCGTGTCCAGCTTTCTCATGTTGTGTGAGGGCGGTGAAAGGGTTCCTCCTTCCTCTCTGCTTCTCCTTTCTGCCATCCCAACAGACAGCAATGCTTGCTTTTTCCGTGTCACCACAGAATGTGTGTAAAAGTTGGCATGTATAAAAGAGGAAAAGAAAACTTACATCATCACAGAGAGAAACAGTTCTGTCACCTCTTCTGCGGGGAGGTAAGGCTGTGTTCTGATTGAACCTCTGAGCTCTAGTGATGATGGTAGGCGACTGTGAGTGGGGGGTGACGGGAGCTGCCACTGCTGGAGGCAGTGTCCCAGTCAGCACTGTCACCTGCCGTGGGGCCATAGCCCCTTGATGCCGTCACTGCCTGCTGACGGTGCTGCCTGACTGCAGCGGGCTCTGCCCTTCTGCCACGTGGCTTTGCTCTGGCAAGAGCACCCGGTGAACTGGAGGAAGGGCTCAGTGTAGGTGTGGTGTGGGGCACGGTTCGTGGACGGGGGCACCACGGCACCACCCCACCTCCAGGACGCAGCGCCGGGACCTCCACAGCAGCCTTGCACGGTCAGGCTCCACAAAGCTGGCATCAGCATCCTCGTTTGGGAGCTAATAAGCGTGAGGCATCCAGATGGCAGAAATGATGTGTGTGTTGTAGCAAAGCTGATGCTAACGCCTGGTGATAATGCAGTGTTCCTTGGGTATCGGCAGCGATGTTCTGTTCTAAATGGTAATAAAGGGCACATTTGCTTATTAGTAATGAATGTCAAGCCATTCACCATCATGGAAATATCCTATTTCCGTGACTTTGATAAATAGCTGCTGAAGCTCATGAATTTTTAACGGTAGTCCTATATTTAGGGGCTTTCAGTTTCTGAGAGAGATAAAAGGCTCTTCGGAGATGCAGTTCTGGAAGCGCCTCGTCTTCTCCAACCGCTGGTACCTATTTAAAGCCAGTGTTGTCTTTCTGATGTATGAACAGTGTGTTGACATTGACTGATATGATTTTCATGCTGGAGATTGGGCTCTAAGCCTGCCTGTCACCATAAAGCAAAATGTATAACTGCAGAGGGACCTGCCATGTACTTTGCTTCAGCTGCATGTGGTGCGTGTTCACTTTTCCCCACAGTTAGAGTATAAACCAGACTGCACAGACTCCCTGTTGACCAGAGGCTCTCCTGTTCAGACGGATACATGTGTGCAGCATTGTGTGTGTGTGGATGTGTGTACAAATGTGTGTGCAGAGGTGAGTACACGTCTGTCCATCTGTGCGTGTGTATGGCCTTGTGTGTCCATATGGCCTCTGGAAGGCCCACTCAGAGGCACACGTGTGAAGCTCACGTGGCAGTGTGTGTTTTGGTGCTGGGTGGGCAGTGATGTGCACACACAGAGTGAGCACGTGTGAGCAGGGCTCCTGTACCACCACAGTACTGGCCCCTCTCCTGCCAGCACTAGGGGTCCCGGGGGCTGTGGTGCTCCTCCAGCTTCATGTAGTTCATCAGGGAATAAATACAGCTAGCCAGTGGTAAAACCACAGAAATCTCTTAAGTATCTTCTGTTTTGTGTAGAAACCAGCTAGGAGGAAAACAGAAAAGCAAAAGTGAAATCCATCAGTGGAACCCTAGAGGAAAGGGCAGGACCCAGCTCTGCCATGTGCTGGAGGATAGGCCCTGGCCGTCTGTCCTGCCTGGGCTACTGGGAGCTCAGGGCAAAGCTTGTGCATGGGCTTTCTAAGGATCTGGACCCTGATGACAAGAAAGTGATTTATCAAGCTTCTTGGGACAGCATGTGTATCAGTATCCTCTGAGATGGTTGTTGCCAAGCGCACGATTAATGCATATAACACTGAGAAAAATGGTGAAATCTCAGTCTGGAGTAAGGGAATTGCTGGTGGCAGGGTAATTCTTAGGCTCAGAAGCCTCCTAGTTGAGCCTGGCCATGATGAACTTTGCAGTGTGGTAGCTGAAGAATTGGATTAAATAATGGATTAAATAAAGTCTGTTAACAGGTAACAGTGGGGACGTGTCAGGTGTGCAGGTGAAGCACTGGGGGTCCTGGATACACTTGGGGGAGCAGACAGGCATTCAGAAATCCTGATAAACTGAAAAAGGGCCTTGAGGAGACGTGAAGATGTTCGTAGGGCACAAGTAAGTGCCTGTGCTGTGGGTGACAGCAGAGAGTTGACTGTAGCTGTCTCCCAGAGGAGCTGGGCTTGTGGCTGATCTCAAGCCGAGCTCTGGCTAGCGACATTGGAATGCCTTGGGAAAGGCTGGCAATCATCCTGAGAACTGTGCTGCTTTGTCCCCTGAAAATCCTTCCCAGTGTGCTTTTCACTACAGGCAAAGTTAATAAGCTTTCACACGTCCTGTGTAAATGAGGGTTCTCTTTTGGGTGAGCCATGACAAGGATGACTGGACGACAAGAGCAGTTGCTCATGTGGTAGTGAATCTTTGTGGGAGTCTGGTCTTCTTCAGACAGGTTTTTGTTGGCTAATTTCAGCAGTGGTTTGTATCAGCAGAGTTGCCAGTACTGGGCATGGGTTACAAGACTGATTGCAGCAATCATCCTTTGCATTTGAGGGAATTGTACTATTTACATCCCCAAGAATTCCCTTTCAATGTACCTTCATTGATCTATCAAAGTAAAGGATTGCTCTGATTTCCCTCTTCTAGATACATTTCTTAGGTATAGTATTTTAACCTTGCAATCTTGGAATGGAAATTTTTACATGCAAAGAGCAAGATGGTGGATATCTGAAATATGGAACTCTCTCTGATTTGCTAAATATATTCATGTAAGATATAAGCACCTGAGCACTTTAAGCACCTTGTGGATGATAGTGTTGGAATGGAAATGGGAAAGGATAGCTTTGCTTCTGTTTTGTTTGCTTCTGAGAGGAGAAGGGACCAGATTCTCTGTGTGTCGGGAGTGTAAGCTTAAATGGAAAGTCCTAACAGGCTTTGGGGTCCTGCCCTGTGCTCTGGGTGCTCCCCAGGGTGATGGGATGTGGGCTCTCTGTCTCCGCAGGGCTGCCCTGCCTTGCCAACCAACTCTTCACTGTAGAAGAGACAGGCCATGTGGCCTCACTATCCAGAATTAATCTCCAAATAGTGGTGAACACTGATTACATCAAAGTAAGAAAATAGTTAATTGGATGCGTAATGCAAAATAAAAAAGAGATTGTAGTAGCTTTAAGCGTTTAGACATTTGAGAGAGCTTAAAGTGTATTTGAGTTGCTCCGCAGATGAGCCTGGACAGTTTAAATGTTGAAACTCATTTACAGGCAGTAAATCCCTGCCCTGACAGTATGTGGGAGGCAGAGCCCACGGCGGCCTCCAGGCTTGACTTTGCTCTCCAGAGGCTGGAGGGCCGGGGTAGCCCAGAGCGGAGCTCGCCTGGGCCAGGCTTTGCTGGGCGTGCTCCCCTCGCAGGAGGGCAGGGCTGGGCTTGGTGACCTTTGAGGTCTTTTCCAAGTGGTTCTGTGACTGTAGGACCTCACTGTCCCTGTGCCATGCTCCAGGTGGGCACTCTCCATCCTTGTGCTCGCCGTGGCAGTGCCCTACTGCTTGCCGGGCAGGGCTGGCTTTGACTGCCCCATGTTGAAGCTGCCTCCATGCCAGGACCACGTGTTTAAGCCACAACTTTGAGGTGTTTTGGGCAAAGTCCAAAAGTTGGATTCTTTGAAGGTTGGTTGGTTTGTTTGTTTTCCTGCAATCCAGGTTCCCAGCCACCCCTGTAATGGGGCTAAGGCTGAAGCATACAAGGGGAATTGGCTCCCCTTCTTTAAACTAATGACATCCCTGCATCCACTACTTGGAATGCTGAGAGAAAAGTCATCCTTCCCTTTTCTCCCCAAGAGAAGAAGAGAGGTGATAGCAGCATCTCTTCCCTACCAGGTGACTTTATAAAAGTGCTTCTTGTAACAAATGCCTTTTTTGGTTAGCCCACCCATGGATATGAACACAATGTAAATATTTGTTCCCCAAAATAAAGCTAATGAAAGGGGGACTGTATTCAGTTCCAAATCAAAAGAAGTCTGGGAACTTCAGAATAGCTGAATTAAGCCAGTAAGTTTTTAGGAATTTCTGGCAGTTCATGTGAGGACAGGAGCCAGCCATGGATTTGTTCTTTTCTTGCTGCGGTTTTGCTAAGAACCTTCCTCACGCCAACTATTTCTGACCACAGTGTGTGGCTGATAATGGATCACTTTGCAGAAGTATTGCATTTGTCAAGGGAAGTATCTTGATCCAACACCAGCGGTCCTTGGGTCTGTAAAAGTTGTAACATTGGCAATTCTGTTAATACCTCCATGCGTTTCCTTCTGCAGGCAGGAATTGCTGCTTCTCTTGGGGGAACCTGGGGACACAAAGCAGGACAGAAAACTACTGCAGAATCCCAGAAAGCTTTGGGTTAGAAGAGACCTTACAGACCACCTCATTCCAACCCCCTGCCATGGGCAGGGACACCTTCCACCAGCCCAGGTGGCTCCAAACCCTGTCCAACCTGGCCTTGGACACTTCCAGGGATGGGGCAGCCACAGTTTCTCTGGGCAACCTGTGCCAGGGCCTCCCCACCCTCACAGGGAGGAATTTCTTTCTCATATCCCATCTAACCCTGCTCTCTGTCAGTTTAAGCATGCGTATATATATTTAAGCAATTTAACTATAGCATGGTCAAGGGAAGCACAGGAATATAAAAGCTCAGAGGTCCTGGGAAACAGTTGCCAGATTCTTGCTGTATCAGAAATTAGTCTTGTACTGAACAAAGGAAAGTATAACCTTCTCTTTAAAGGTCATTTGCTGCTGTTATTTGACTTAAACTCTCTCTGAACTATACGCTGTTACATATTGTTTATTATTTCTGCTTTCTTCCCCGTTTGTGTTGAGATGTATTTATGTGCTGTCGTAGGGTCTCGATGCACCTCTGACCTTGTGAGTGATTCTTTGCACTGAAGCCAAGGCAGAACCTTTTTGACTTCACAGGGTCTCTGCTTATGTGCAGGGGTTTGTTCCTTTGAGGCTTTGCTTCCTGCAGCTGAGGAAAGCGCTGGTTTCAGGGAACCCTCATTTTGTGTATACCCTTGGCACAGCAGAACAGCCCTGTGGTGGAGCAGGAGTGGAGCCTGGGAGCACGGTGCCACACCACACACAGCCAGGAGAGTCTGGAGAAAGGGGGGACAGCAGGACATGGCGAGTACGGGGTTGGGCACTTCATGTGCCCCGTTTGGAAGGAAATGCACTTTCCAATTTCTGTACAACTCTGAACATCTGAAATGCTGAAGACCTGACAGATGTGCATGGAATGACAAACAGCTCAGCTGTTGGGGATGCTCACAGAGCCACGCGTGTTGGGTACATGTGCGTGTTTACACCCAGAAAAAACACCCCTGCAGTCTAAACCCACAAGCCTGGCCAGAGCTTCCCTTGAACTGGTGACCTAGGCACCACCTAGAGTTGGTGCTGCAAGGCATAAATGGGGCTTCCCGGGAGCTGTGGTGCCGCGTGTTCCGTCGGTGGGTGGAGGGGGGAGCTTGCTCTTCAGGGTTTTCAGGCAGCGATTTCTCTCGAGTGCTTCCTCCAGAGTAGGAAGGAGCGATGTTTGTTCTCACTTCCCATGCAAATGAGCTGCCAGTTCTGAAGTCCCCGTGGCGCATCTCGTGTTCCCATTCTTCCATTTTCTCCCTCCTTTCCTTCCCCCAGCCCGTGCACAACGTACTCAGTGGAAATGCAGACCACTCCTGTTTTATTCACACCATGTCTGCTCTGTCTGCCTCATCCCACCAAGAGGCACCTGTTAACAGGTGCAAGGCTCAGTGTCTTCAGCAGGGATGTTCCCACCACTCTGCCTCTTGCTGCTGTCTCTGACAGAGGAGCTGTGGGATAACTGTTGTGGAATTGTGCCTTGGACCGGGCTGTTACCATGCCATTGGTAAGGAAGGCTAAAGGTCAGTGAGGGGCAAAACCCCATCTGGTGTGGTGTGAGATGACAACCCAAGCTTGATTTAACCTGCCAGGGGGTCTGCTCACGGGGGGCACAGACAGAGCCTGGCAACGCCACCCTGAGGTGTGGGACCGTGCCTCTGGGGGTGCTGCATGATTTACAGTGGGGTGCTGGACCCCTGTGCTGCTTCAGCCACTTGTCTGCAGCAGTTAAGTGGAGACGTGAGTAAAACATTAGCAAGATGTTTTATTATTGATGTATCAGCATACTTTGGCACTCTTTGTGGCATTTTAGATCATGCCACTGCAATGCAAACAGTGTTTTCACTTGGCAGACAGTAAAACATTTATGTGTACATAAAAGGTACTCACCCTCCCCTCAGAGAGAATTTGACTGATCTCATTGGTTTTAAAGGTAGCTAAAGATGTTCATGGTGCCTTGCCTCTCTGGTACCACGTGATTTAACAGTGTTCCCCATGGGAACAGGGCCTGGTGTGCTGTGCAGTGTGGGGCTCTCTGAGCTGCTCTCCAGGCAGTGGTAGCCGTGAGGCTGAGCAGATGCAGCAATTCCTGAGCCCCCTCGCCCCCCTGCACCCGCAGGTCCACGAGGTCCCTGCTCCCTGTCAGGGACAAACCTCGGGGGTGCAGGGGCTCCTCACCTGTACAGTTGGGGCTGTCAGAGCTGGTACTGTGCAGGGATGCTGCTGGAGGTCAGGAATTGGGTAAGACACTGTGCAGGAAGGTGCTGAATGTGATAATTGTTGCTTATCCTGAACCAGGCAATAATCTTGAGCTTGAGTTTAAAATAATGATTCTGAGGGTAGGGCAAAAAAGGTAATTGTTTTAAAGTTTTATATTTCCCTGTGTAAAAAAGCTGTTAGCATGGATGCAAAAAATGTTGTCTCAGTTCACATCACAAGGTCTGCTCCACTAACATCTGTCCCTCATAGGTGACAACAGAAGTCACAAAGATCCACTGAACAAACATGTGGGGACGTTCCTTGTTGCCCTTTCCTTGGCTGTCCAGTCCCACCTGGCCTTGGACACTTCCACGGACGGGGCAGGAACAGCTTCTCTGGGCAACCTGTGCCAGGGCCTCCCCACCCTCACAGGGAGGAATTTCTTTCTCGTATCCCACCTAACTCCTCCCTCTGCCAATCTGAAGCCATAAAGATGTTCCTGTGGTTCTCTGTTCCTTTGTGGTTGCTGCCAGTGATTGTATTTGCTGGCACGCTCTGAGCGCCCGGAGCTGGGCACCGGAGCAAACGCTCTGTCATCTGGGCTCCGACGAGAGCTCTCACCCAGCTGCCTGGCACAGCCACCTGTCTGGGTGTTTCTCCAGCTGCACAGGGGTAGTTGTCCCTGGGACTTTTCCTGGCGGTTGAAGTAGCGTGTGTACTGTGAATGCCAGCGGTGCCTGTGTGGTGAAGTTGCGTATCTAAGTCCAGGTTTCTAATCCAGCCCGCTCTTGCCATTTTTTCAAGTCACGGCTTTGTGTAGCCGTACCTTCTGCCCAGTGCTGGGAAGTGCAGCCCACTCTGGAAGAGCTCTTTGGGAAGCAGCAGGCAAACAGGGGCCACTGGGCAGACCACTTACCCTACAAAGCTGGGTACGGATACAGGCTGGGCCTCTCCCCACTGGGTAGTTGGATGCCTTGGGATTGCAGAGCCTGGCACTGACTGGGTGTTTGGATGCCCTGGGATAGAGAAGCCTAGCACTGATGTGACTTACCCCTGCCATGAAAGAATTAAGGGGACAGCAGGAGAAAATGAACCAAGATTGTAAATTTTTGAGTTTTCTTTGCTGATAATTCATTGGCCAGGCTGAACATCCTTCATCTATGAAAGCAGTGGCAATTTCCCAAGGGTTTTCTTGCCCTCAGAGTAGGTACACTGGCTAGCAATATAAAGACTTCTTTTAAGTAAGTGGATGTTGCAGCTTTGAGAACTATTGATCCAGTACAGTGTTGGGTTTTCTAATAAAGAATCCTTTTGTAGAGGTGGAAACTTTAAATAGGAGAGAGAAGGGAGTCTCAGGGAGGAGGGTTGTGGAAGGTGGCTCTCTCTCCCTGAGGGGTGGTGCAGCAGCACCCTCGCTGCACACCTGGCCGGGGCAGGGCGTGAGCAGGGCTGGGGAGCTTGGCTGTGCAGAACAGAGGCAGATTCGTGTCACGTCAGGAGATCCTCGGGGTGCAGCGGTAACACGGCTCATTCTGTACATCAGCCAAAGCCAGTGCTGACCAGGGCTCCAGTCGGAGTGAATCGCGCGCTGATTGAGAATGGAAGGATAAGAATTCATTCCAGCTCATTGTACTGTGACTAAAATAACTTCTTCTTGGTGAGTGTGGATACAAACTTTTCCTCTGGATCTGGCGATCCCCTTGTGATGGCTCTCCTGGGAGGGAGCAGCAGCAGGCCCCCCACTGCTCTGTCCTGCTGCCTGGAGTTGTTCTGTAGCTGGGGTGGGTGCCCTGTATCCTGCTCTGGAAGGTGTGGGCTCCCTGTCCTGCGCAGCAGCCGCTGCCTGTCTGAACACCTGAAGTCTGGTGTCAGCCTCTTGGCCAATGCAAAAGCTTCTCACAACTAATGCTCACCTGCCCCTGTATTATTTAGCCTCCTTTCCAAGGCTAATCCACACCTTCCTAGTAGTCATCTAGTTCCAATTACTTCCAAATGCTGATGATCCTAATATTTATTCATAGTTCTAAAAGTTGCCAGCACAAGGTAGGACTGCCCCCTGGAAAGAGTGTTGTGTTGAGCTGCAGGCTCCTGTGCTGGGTTTTCTGGGAACGTGCCCCTTACTGAGTGAAAACTGAAACCGAGTCATGTGTGCTGAGGGCTGGAACACCCGGCTGTGGTGGGAATGTGGGGGGATCGTGCCTAATGCCTGCACAGCAGGTGTGTGTGGAGGTGCTGAGCTGTGCGAAGATCCTGCCCTTCTGCTGCTTTCAGGCTGATACCTGCCACGTCTGCAGGACCAGAGCAGGCTGTTAGGCAGAAATCTTTAATTCTTTGAGTTTAGGTTCGTTGGCAGAGTGGTTGGGGTTTTTTCTGTGTAATTAAAATAAGCTTGGCAAAATCTGCCTCTATTTTCTGTACAAAGGCTGAGGACTCTTTTAAGAGCAAAATAACAAACTGTCTCAGCTTTTATGACCGGCTAAATAGGGCAGCTGTTGTTGGAGTGGTGTTCCAGCAACACCCTTTATTTCTTCTTAGAAAGGAGCTCCTGTGTTTTGCAAAGCTCTCCTCTTATTTGTACTCATCTGCACCTGATGCAGCTAATAAAAATGCAGCAGATTTCAGATTTCCATATATTACTTTGTAATTGCGTGCTTTCAAGTGTAACGCACTGAAAGTGTTTGTGTTTGGATGATGTCACAGAGAATGTGATGATGGACACTTGGAGTTTCTCCCATAAAGAGGTGCATTTCCCCACAGTGTGAGGTGGGAACCTGAACTTGAGGGAGGACTAGTCCTTTCTGCTGTGCACAGAAAGGAGGGCCAGGATTCCCAGTCGCTGCCACTGGTGGCAGCTTATGCTGTTTTTGTACTGATTTTCCCCTGTATGCCTTTACCTTAGGTGCACTTTGGGCTCCTTGAACCTCCTCGAGGCTCTTGATAAAGGGATTGGATTTTTATCATCTGTCTGTAATGAATGTAAGATCTCGGAGGCAGCTGCAGGAGGGAGGGGAAGCACACACATGAGAGTGTGTGTGTGTGTGTGTTAGCAAACCATTCTGAATATTGCTGCAGACAGACCTCCCTGCGTTTCCTTTGCTTGTGGTCTGGGGAACGGTCAGGAGCGTTTCTTAAAGCTGTGATGTCAGCATTTGCTTTTCACACAATGGAGTTCTGCTGAGGAAAGATAAAATCCTTTCCACCTGATTTAACCTCCTTGTCTTCCAGCTTCCATATGTTTTGTGTTGTTTGTTGGGGTTTTTCTGACACTTGTCCTTGTGCTGGTACCTGCCTGACTAGTTCCTTAGGCTGCACACCTGAAGGTGGTTTTGGCAGCCTTCGTCAGCTCTGGCACAGCACACGTGCTGGGGTGGGAGGGTGAAGGCAGCCTGGCGGTACTAGTTCTGCCTCAGAAGGAGTAAGTTACAGCTCCTGGCAGGTGAATCCTGACTGGTGATTAAAAAGTCAAAGCTATTGCTGGTTCTCATACAAGAGGAAGGTATTGCTGATGTTCCTTTATTATATATATATATTTTAAAAGTGCCAGCTGTCCTGCTCCAGTAACTGCTGCTAGTTTGTTAGGACTCATTGTAACATTTACCAATCCATAGGAATACGATTAACAGTATTAACCTAAGCCTTTGGGCAAATTACTGTATGTAAAAAAGAGTGTTTTCCTCCTCAGGTGCATTGCCTGGGTAGAGCTGTTGCTTGCGTGAGTAACAAAATTAAGATGTAGCTCCCTTTTGCTCAGTTATTGCTTCAGAGGCAGCAGAACTGGGAGAGAGAGCTGGGTTGTTTTTCCATTTAATCATCTATGGAATTGCTAATTAAATTCCAGTTGCTGGAGCTTTATAAATGATGTGACAGCCAGGAAAAACACAGTTTGATGTTTTCCAACTGAAGGCTGAATGTGCAGAACTGACCATTAGCAGAAAGCCGTTATTTCAGTTGTTGTTGGGTGATTCAAATCTGGAATTTCTGGGGAGCACTTGGGTGCCAGAGCATTGTCTTAGCACTTGCTCCTCAGTTTTTAACCAAAAACCATTCCAGGCTGTCCTTCAGCACTTTATAATCCAGTTAATGTCCAGAGCATTTGAGTAAACGGAGGGAATTTGTCTTTAATGTACCTCGCGACGCCGTATTTGCAGCCAAGGTTATGGACCACGCTGCGTGCTCCTCTCCACGGCTGTCCCGAGTGCTTGGCTGTGGGAAGGGAACTGCTCAGCAGCCCAGACGTGTGGCTCCTGGGGGGGGCCCACTGCCACCTGCCCTGGACAGCACCGGCTGCCTCCCGGGAGGACAGAGCCCTGCTGTGCTCTCGGGGTGTACCTGTCCCCCCTCGGGGCATCTCTGGGTGGTGCCCACAGAAGCACATTGCCCGGGAAACATTTGGGGAAAGGTAGTTGCCCAAGGACAAGGTAAGCTAAGCTACAGGGAGGTGAAACGGAGCCTCTGGCGTGGTAACTGCAGCGCTCGGTTGGGCAACTTCTCGCTGAGTTACTTCCTAGCAGGTGCGGGGGTTCTGAGTAGCTGATTAAACATCTGAGCTTTCTTTCCCCTCCCCACTCCCCTTTTTGCAGCTCTCCATGAATTCCCCAATGACATCTTCACGAACGAGGACAGGAGACACGGAGCTGTGGTCCTGCACGTCCTTTGTGTAAGTGTTGTGACTTTGCCTTTCTTCTCCTGTTGGCGTGGGCAGGGCTCAGTGTGCTCCAGTGTTTTGATTGAAGTTATTTTCTCTTTAGTGCATTTTGATATCCTGTACGGACTATGCAGTCAGGTATGTGATACTTTGTGCTCTTGGGATCTTGTGGTAAAAAGGAGTCATCTTAATAATAGAAAAATAGTTTGAATTTGTTTCCTGCTTTCATTTCTTCTGTAGACACTGTCAGTCCATAGGAAAGAGAAAGTTATCTCTGAAAATGGAAGAGTTTGGCATCCATAAGATGAAAACCAAATGTCAGAGAGCTAAAAGATACAAGATTTCTGCAAGGAGCAACTCTGGAACATTCTGTAATATGTGAGAGAGTAATATTGGCATAGAAATATCCATGGGATTACGTGAATTGGAAAGCTTTCTTTGTCAGCTCTACCAGTTGTGGTCCTCCAGCTAGACTGGCTTTGCTGAGGCCGGGGAGCAGCTGTGGTCCCCTGCCCTCTGCCCCTGAGCGGGAGGACACTGGGGGGTTGGCCAGTCGAGGGAGGACACTCGTGTCATTGCCTTCACAAATAAGTGAAGTCTTACCCCCAGAAAGCCCCGTGGCAGCTCTTACGACAGAGTTGTAGGAGAAAGACATTAGAGACAGTTTTCTGTTTAAAAGATTATCAACTGCATTAATATATCCAAAATAAAAAGAAACAAAAGAGTTTCTCTGGAATTCCCCTTGGTACACGGGTTTCCAAAGTAAGCTTTTCTTCCTGAATATGTTAAAGAAAGTATTGCAACTCCTCGTTTATCAGCTGTAGGGTGGGAATTCTGGAGGACACTGGGTAGGCAAGGGATTTGCCTCAGAGTTCAGAAATGGGCCAAGAAGACTTGAATACTTGCTATTTTAAAGACCTTACCAATATCATAAATCTGTGCAATTTTGGGCATGTAGTTTTGTGATCTCTGCCCCAGAGAAGTCAGCGTAATTGGTGTGCATGGGTAAGGCCAAAATGAAAGATACTGAAGATAAACTTATTTAAATATCCCTAATCTGTCAGTCCGTTGGACATTCAGCAGGCGTTAGAGGACTTGTGCTCAACAGCTGCAGTGCTCTGACAGAGGGGAGCACTGTCCCTCCAAGTCCCTGCCTTGACTCTTAGGTAGACGAAGACATTCATCTTTTCTTTTCTCGTGTTGTTTGTGTTCAGGAAGAACTGCCAAGTCGGTCCATCTTGGGGGATAGAGGCATTCTTAAACAGCCGAGAAAATACCCACTTCTAGTGAATGTTTAGAAGTTTTTGATAACTCTTAGCTGAAATGAGCAGTCACCATTAGCTGTGTGCAGTGATTCATGATTTCTTTTAAAGTATGAATTAGATTGTTTTGTATGTTGTAATGTGAGCCCTCTGTGTTAGCATTTTATTTGGCTAAATGGCTGCAAAAATTTCTTGAACAACGTTGCTATTGACTGTGCCTGGCAAGCTCAAGAATCCCAAGTTTCCATGGGAACATTGAGCTTTTTGAGATGTTTTGGAAAGTGAGCACTGGACCTGAGCTGGATTTTTTAGCACCCACAAGAATACTCCCAAAAATTCATTTATGAATTCAATTCTGAATAAGGTGAACGTGCCTTTAATGAGTCAAAATGGAGTCTGGAGGACTCAAATTTTTGATGAACCATCTACTTCAGAATAAAAAGAAAAGTCTGTTTTTAATGAGAAGTAGATGTAAGCATCTGCTGTCCCGTCAGAAATGCCCACTCGGGTTCTCCTCCTCTGGCAAGCAGCAAGGCAGCTGCCTCACTCCACCAGAGTGCTCCCGTCATTCTCCATGGCAGTTTTGTTGACTTAAGAACATTTATTGACCATACGGAGTCTTACGTGTCCCTGAGGTGCAGGACCCAGCTGGATTCAGCCTCTCTAGCGCTGCAGTAGTTGGGGACAACCTCTTGTCAAAGAAAAGAAATGGTACTTGTAGAAAACTGACAACTGTCAGCATTTAGCAACCTGCCTCTGGTCTGTGTTGAAAGGGGCTGTCTTTGTATTGGGGTGATGAACCTCTAAATCTGTTTTTTACCCCCCAGCAGTAGAGTTACCAAACATGTAATGAAATGAGAGCATGTGCAGAAATGCCCTTTTTGGAGAAAAAAAAGGATACAGACACAGAGTTTCATTGTCTCCATTGAGGTTTCTCAGTGGGTTTGAGGAAATCAGCCTGTAAAAGGGGCTCTTTAGTGGTAGGGAGAACAATGCAGTGATGATTAGAGGTCATCATCGTGCTTCTCATGTTTATTGACCTCCCCTTAAACAGTTTCTATTCATTTCAGTAAAAACTTGCTCGTTCTTCTCTGTCCCTTTGCCCATACTTTCATGTTTCTTTCTGAAAGACATCAAGGCAAAGCTGTTTAAGGGAAGCCAGAGAAAGGGACAAAAGCTATCACTGAGGCCTTGGGTCTGTCTGTTGTTTAATAAAGTGAAAACACAAAGACTTAGCAGATTTCAGGGTGGGGCTGCGTGAATTACTGAATGTGATCTAACGCTTCACAAAGATGAAAGTAAATCCCTAAACACTTGAAAAAATCTAGGAATAGGCAGTTCAGCAATAGTCATGGTGTTGAATTTCTCCTGGATACTTCTTCAGAGCTCATTAACTGATTGCTTCACCGCTGTTCATTATTTCCATGTCCCCTCTGAGAAGAGGGCATGCTGCCACGGACAGTAACTCCCTGCTAAGTCGCTGCTTTGAGTTGTTCAGTTTGGAGGGGCCAGGATCTGGATTTTGATAGTCTGGTGCTGTTCCCAAGCATACAGTCTACACTGTGGGAGCTCCCCAGCACTTGAGGGCTTAACATTATTGTTTGTAGAATCATAGACTGGTTTGGGTTAACAGGAACCTTAAATGTTATCCAGTTCCAACTCCCCTGCCATGGGCAGGGACACCTTCCACCAGCCCAGGTTGCTCCAAGCCCCGTCCAACCTGGCCTTGGACACTTCCACGGATGGGGCAGCCACAGCTTCTCTGGGCAACCTGTGCCAGGGCCTCCCCACCCTCACAGGGGAGAATTTCTTTCTAATAGCTAATCTAACCCTGGCCTCTGTCAGTGGGAAACCATTCCCCCTTGTCGTGTAATTCCAGGCCCTCGTCAGAGTCCCTCTCCAGCTCTCTTGCAGCCCCTTTAGGTGCTGGAAGGCTGTCTAGGTGTTCTCTCAGCATTTTCCTGGTTTTCAGTTAGTTCAGCTGATGGGCACTGGTGCCCATGCAGACCTTCAGCCCTGCCGTGCCATGGCACCCGTTACCTCCTCGAGATGGGGAGGGGAAATGGCTTCCCTGAGAAATCCCTAAGGGTTTTGCTGACAACCAAGAACAGAGGATTTGGGTCTGTGTCTTTTTAACAGTATGGTGTTGCTCCCCCTTTTCCCATCTTTCTCTGGCAAATCTGGAATGCGGTGCCAGGCTATGTCGCGTTGCCGGCGTGAGGGGGACCGTGTGTGGTCGGCGTTGCGCCTGGCCCTGGGCAGAGCCGTGCCCTCCGCGCTCAGGGGGTGGTGAGGCGGTGTCTGTGCTCAGCGGCCCCTCCTGCTGCTGCTTTGCCGTGGCTCTGTGTAGCCATGGGAACGGGCTGCTCCGACAGGCCCCTGCCTCCCTCCTTGCGAGGCGCTCGGAAAATGTAGGTCGCCCTGGATGCATCCCGTCTTCATCTGTTTCTGCCCCGAGTCCAAGCCCAGCCCCATCCCACTCGGGCAGCACAGAGCGGTCCCCTCCAGGCGCTGAGGGCCCGCTGCCCGGCCAGCCGTGCCAATGCTGCGCGGCCTCAGCTCGCTGCTGCCCCGAATGAACCAGGGATCCTGCCTTGAGTGGCTTTTCTTTCGTTTCTCTCCACCAGTGCAGTTTTAGGTAGGTTTGTCATGCAGTCAGAGTTGAGGGAAGCCCTGTGCTTGGTTTCAGAGGTGGGCCCTGGCTGGGCCTGCCTCCCGGGACAGGGGGTCTGTGGGGCAGCAGCACGGAAGGTCACCTCGGCCTTTCCCAGTGCTCTGGGGAGAAGGCAGGGCTGTGGGGATTGCTGGCTCCCACAGCGTTACGCTCTCTTGGGAAAAGCTGCTTATTTTAGCACAGTAAAGCAAGTTTGTTGTGGGATGGTGAAGCACTACTGGGCAGATGTGAAAAACGACTGTTTCATCCTGTGCGATGGAACAGGTATTTCGAGCGAGGTACTTAGGCTCCTTTGATGCAGAGATTGCAATTATTCTCTGATGCTTTTTTGTTAGAATCGTAATTTTAAAATCAATCCTAATGTAATACTTCACGGGGCATTTGTAATCCTTTTACGCAGGGCCGTTGCATTTTCCTAATTTTTTCCTCTGGGGAGGAAGAGTGTCTTTTAAGTATGTTGCCTGGCTAAAGACTCCCATATCACCCCTTGGAGCCGAACACAAGTAAACGATGCTGGGGCTGAGCCTAATTTTGTGTATTGTGCCCAACACATTGTCCTCTGTTGCCATTGCACGGGCCATGCTCCAGCTCTGCCCACAGCAACCCCCTGTCCCCCGACTGCTGCCTTTGTTCCCGCTGGCTGTTGCAGGTGGAACAGGCTTCAACCCATTCTGCCTGGCTCCTTTCCGTATCTGTGCCAATCCTGCTGCTCCCATGGCGCCTGTGAGGATGGGGAGGGTGTGCTGAAGGAAAAAGCCAGGAGATTCCCTGGTGGAATCTCAGGTTAACTTAGCTGGAAGCTGCCAAGCATTGCAGCCGTCCCGTTGGCCTTTGCCACGTGGGTCACACAGCACAGAGTGGCCTGCCCTGATGCCGGCTGCCTTCCTCCTTTTCTCATGGAATAGCCCGGATGGATCTCTGGAGTCCCTCTTTGCAGGCCTGACTTGACATGAAATTAAATGTTTTGGTTGTGTTCCTGCTGGCCCAAACTCTAAACATCTCTTGTTTGTTTAAAAAGCAAACAAACAGGAAAAGCCTCACCAAAAAAACCCAAAGAACTTCTAAGGAAGTGACAGTTACTGTCCTTGTGTTCACTGATGGGGGGTAGGTGCCAGTGGTTTAGCCTGTGAACAAGACTGGGTGTTAGCCAGATTCTCCTTAGACTCTAACACTTCACACTGTATTGCACTCAAGGCACTTCAGTAAAATAAAGGAGGACTCACAGCCAAGCCCAGGTTTGTGACAGCAGTGAGGTCATTGCAGTAAATGCTCTGATGTACAAGTCAGCGTGGGCTCAGCCTGGTCGGTGCTCTCAGCCCTGTGCTGACGTTTGCTGAAGTCACCCACTGTGCTCTCAAGGAGGGCAGTGGGTTTGGCTCCATGCTCCCAGCCACTGGAGCAGCTGCCGTTCCCTGCTCCTCCAGGAGGACTACCAAGAATTATTTTTGAGCCTAAAAAGTTTTCATGGCTGAGTTTTACAGTAATTACTGCCTTTTTGCAGCCAAACTGTAATTCTGGCAAGTTAGAATCTGAGTGTTTGGTGGGTTGGGATATTTATACCTGTTTCTTGAAAATTAAGCCAAGAAAAAAACCTGGAGGGCATTTTTATTGCTGCTTTCCCTCTAGGAAAAAAGTACTCTGGTCTCTTCCCATCATCTGAGCTTCTGCAGGACTTCAACAATAAGCAGAGCAGGAGGATCTGTTGGTGATGTGCTCATAGCTGTGGTTCCATAGGATTAAGACACTGATTTTCTACGAACATTGTCCACTTCTCTCAGCTGTAGTTACTCGCTGGAGCTTGTAAAAGTAACCCTGTGGTGGTGCATGGCAGGTGTCACAAAAAAGGTGGAGCCATCTTTGAACTTTCAAGCAGTCCCCTCTGTTTGCACACGTCTGGTTTGTGCACATCCTGTGGGATGATGCCCTTGCTCCTCTGCCTCCCTGTATTCCTGGCTCCATTCCTCTGCCACAGGCCCGTTTGTGGGAGGGGGTGCAGGAGCGGCCTGGGATGTGTCCGTGGCGGTGAAGCAGAGTGGGCTGGGAGGCACTGCCTGGCTGTGGGGCTGTGCTCTGTCACTACCTGACGTGCTTTCCAGCTGTTTGCCCCTGTGTCAAGGAGCATTTTTCTGCCCAGTGGCAGGATGTGCGTTGAGTGGGGACAGAGATCCTTCTCCCCTGGGCAGTATGGACCAAGTTACCCCCCTGGGGGAGGACGGGGCTTTGCTGCATGGATGGGACCACACTGTGCCATCTGCCTCTCGGGGCAGAGATCAGGACCCAGCACAGTCTGTTTACAATACAGAAACATGGATTAAATGCTTCTGGCATGAAACTGAAGAGCTGATTGGTTCCGTGTCCTTTTGAGTCTTGTGTTCTCCCTTGGGTTTTGTTTGTTCCTGTATGAAGTTTAGCAAGATTTGCCGCTGGGACCCAGGTGACATGGCAGAGCACTTCAATCACAGAAAACAAGCTGCTTTCCTCTTTTTCAGAACACCAGATTTCAAAAATTACTCCTCCGGGGTTGGGATTTTCAGAGAACACAATGATAAAAAAAGCCTTGCACTGTGCAATGGGGAAAAAAAGGAAGGCAAAAATATTTCAGTGTGGCTTAGCAATGTCCAGAAAATTGGGAAAAAAGCAGTCTTTACAGTGATGATAAAACGTTGGCAGCTTTTGGTAGTTTGTAAGAACTTTTGGATAAATACGTTACAATCTTTCAATTAAATCCTAGACAGCTGCATAAATTCTTGCAAGAGCATTTTATTTTTTTGAAAAGTATATGCCAAACCAAACCTGAGCTGCGTTGGGACGCTGCCGTTCAGTCCTGCCTGACAGTGTCCAGACTCAGCCTCTTCTCTCCTCTTTTGCAGGCTGTGTACATGTTCTATGCGTTGGCAATTGTCTGCGATGACTTCTTTGTCCCTTCACTGGAAAAGATCTGCGAGGTGAGTACGAGGAGGTGTTCCTTCGGCTGATGTGCTGCTCGTGTAGCAGCTCTGGAGGGCCTCAGGATGTGATGATTTCCTGTTGTCCTGCAGCGTTCCTCACGTTGCTTGTTTGGTTGCTCCGTACGGCCCGTGTGCCTTGGCTGGGTTCACGCGCTGACAGGCTCTCCAGGTGCTCCAGCCATTCACGCTGCGGTAGTTGCTGTTGCTACGCTTGTGTGTCTTTGTAGATGTCTCTGCAGAAACACCAGGCCCTACCCTTACCTGACACAAAGTCAAACCTCTGGTGATTTACCCCAGTAGAAGTCGCAGATCTTGTACCCTGTGCTGGAAGACCCAAGTCTCACAGCTGGTGTTGTGCGGGTGCAAGTTGTAAAGCAGCGGGGACAGCTGGGTCAGCTGTAAGGAAGCTTGTGAACGCTTGCAGCAATTGCGAGGGACTCTGTCCGTCTTTTGCCAAGGTTGGCATGCTGAAATTTTAGAAGACAAGGAGTACATCTTAGCCTAAATCAGGTCAGACAGCTACAAAGAGAACACAGACCGTGTGCCCGCAGTGACTGCGAGCCCTCGCTGCAGTCCGTTCCAGGCAATGAAATCTTGTGTGTAGAAATATGGTTTGGTCTTGGCAGTGAGATGTCTGTGTCATCTGGAGGAGAGCCTGCCCGTGTTCTTGGCAGTGAGTGCCACTCCTCAGGGCATGGGCTGTGCCTAGCCCTGGGAGAGGTGTCGGCCGTGGCAGGAGAAGTCATCTGTGCTGACAGTTTTGATGGAAGTCATCTCTAAACTAACCTGATATTTATAGTTCAGCACCCTGCTGTGTGAGCCTTTTTTGCACCTGGCCCCTAGAAGGCAGTTTTCATTTGCCCAGATCTTTGCTTTTTGGTTATTTGTTATCTTCTCAATGGTACATAACAATTCCTCGTGTGCTTTAGTGGTTCTGAACCATTCTGTTACCCAACTCCACCAATAAGATGATAATAATAATTTCTATTTCATTGTGTGTGAAAGAGAAGGCTTTGCAACTGAACATCAGGTCCGGACTACTTGTATTTGAAGTTACTGTCCAGTGAAAAGTGCTGTGTCACTAGAGATTATCAAAATGGGCCATATAAATGGATCAGACGTTTACTGTTCCTATTGCTCCTGTTTGATTCTCTCCCAAAAGTTTTTTCTCACCCCAGAGGTGACCTTTGGGGGCGTTCAAGTCCTTTTATATAGATTATGCATAATTAAACCCTTTTGTAATTAAATGATAGCAAAAGAAACTCCTGTTTCCCGGATAGCAAAAGAAACTCCTATTTCCCGGTCCAACTACTTTTGATTTCATTAGTCCAGAATGGCTTGTCTTCAAAACATCCAGCTTTCCATGGTTTGTCCTTGATGTAAGCACTCAAGAATGCATGGGAAAAGGCACGGGTCACTTTGCAAAGGCCGATTGTCTTTGCTTTCAAAAGACACGATGAGTTGCAGCAGGTCTTGTAGGGTGGCTGTCTCCATAGTTCCATAGAGCATCCTTCAGATGAACCTGGCCTTTAGGGAATTTACTTCTGGTCTCATGAACTTCTTCCACAGTAGGTTTGATCCTGTTTAAAATAATTTTCCATAAAGCTGTGTTTAATCCGGTTCCACAAGCTTTTATAGCGCTGCAGCGATGCTGTGGTCTTCTGCTTTAAAAGCATTCCTGGTGAGGGCACATCCTGTCCTTTCGTCTTGTCCCCATAACTTACATACGAAGTGTTATCGGTGTGTGGTGAGTGGGTAGAGTTACCTTCCCTCGGGGGCCAGGATTACCATTGTGGGATCCTCAGTCCAGGTAAGGCTGGTGGGAGGATTTCTGCATTCTTGTCTCTGTGCAAAGGTAATGATAAAGTTGCAGGGAAGCCTTGCAGCGCTGCAGAGGGACGAGGGGCAAGGGAGGCTTCCTCTCTGGTGCCAGGCTGAGGATGCTGCCTCCAGAAGCCAGCTCTGCCAGGGACACCTCCCACCACCCTTGGCTCATCCCCGTGCTCTGGCTGTCGGTCCTCCCTGCGCTCACAGCGGCAGCTGCTGACTCACACCCCAGCTTGGTGTAGTAACAGCTCAGAGCTAGGGCTGTTTGGGGGGGCTGGTTTTACCTCCGCATTGAATGGGGGAAGGTGCCAGCGAGGCACGTGGTCCTCAGCAGCCTTGTGGCATCTGCTGAGCAGCCACTGGTGCAGATGGAGCAATGGGAATGCAGACAACATCAAGAGCGTAAGTAACCAGTTGAATCTTTGGAAGCAGCGTATGCTGATGAAGTTTTCATAGAACAGTGGATCCTTTCCCTTCCAGAAGCCCCTGTTTTAGACAGTTCCTGTGTACTACTGCGGGACAGGGGTAGGAGGTAAGTGATGGTGATCCAAAAGAAAGGGACTGAGATGAAGGTAAATGGCCAAGGCTTAAGTGATGCCAGGGAAGGTGGCTTGGAGTGAACCAAGACTGAGCTGCAGCCCTGCCCTTTCTGGGCTGAAGTGGATAAGGTGTGTATTGCTGGGATTGTGGAGCGGACAGAGCCTTGAGTGGTGAAGTGTCTGGAGCGCCGTGCATGTGTCTGTCTGGAGCGCCATGTGTGTGTCTGGAGTGCTCTGTAAAGGGCAGCACAAGCACAACTTGCCCTCTCTGCCAGGAGATGCTGCCTCAGGTAGCCAAGGCCTGTGATGACTTCGCCCCTGTACTTAACCTTTGTCAACAGAAAACTGTACACGAGTTTCCGCTCCGGGCAGGCAGTTGGAGTTTGCAGTGGGGTTCCTTCAGCTGCTCAGTGTTGTAACGAATGCCTCTGTTTCTCTGCAGCGTTTGCATCTTAGCGAAGACGTGGCTGGGGCAACTTTCATGGCAGCGGGAAGCTCCGCTCCCGAGCTGTTTACATCTGTCATAGGTAACTCCCCTGCTGCTGCTGCTTCCCCAAACCTTCGTGCTGCCCTGGCTGCATTTCGGAGTTGAAATGGGATTGCTTCGTGCTGTAACGTTTGTTACAATCCCGGGCCCTTCCCTCATGGGCATGTGTAGGACTAACTGCAGGGAGTCCTCCCTAGGTGAAGTCCTTCCACAGCCCTAAGCTGAGAGGGGACTGCAGTCAGTGTTATAAAAAGGTGCTGTTCCCTGCAGTTTTACTCATCCACATCTCTGTTGGCAGGGGATCATCAGGGTGGCAGCTGGGAGGGTATGGAGGGCTCTCCATCACCGAGGAGAGCTAGCTCTCACCTTGGATACTTTCTCCAGGAGACACTCCTGTTTCAGTCACAGCTGTCGGATGCAGAGCACAAGTTAATTCACGCAAAGCTGTGTGCTCTGCAGAGAGGTCTGATTACACAGGCAAAGCCGTAACATTTGGGAACTTAAATGGGACAAAGTTGGGGCTGTATTTCAGTTAAGGGGAGTGCAATAGCAGGGTGAAAATAAAACCATTCCTTCAGGCAACTTAGAAAAACCCTAATAGTCAGATCATTATCCTGCTGTGGTGTAATCCAAATGCATGTCACTTGACAGGTGAGTGCTTCCGTGTTTCTGAGAAAAGGATAAAGTTGGAAAATGTACCTAAACTGCACTGGCCAGATAAATACTGTCGGAACCTTGAAAGCAAGCGGTGAATTTAAGCAGACTGACAGCTAGCGGGAGATGAAGTGTTATTTTTAGACTGGCTTCCTAAGGAAAGGATTTTGTGCAGCACCATGATGCGTGTGTCTGTCAGTTCATCTCCCTCACCTTTAACCTCATTGGCCAGTTTTAACCAAATTTGACAGAAGAGCTCTGAAAAGAGCCCCGTAACTCATCCTGAGAGGCATCATTCAGCTTGGAAGTAGCTAATGGCCAGACAGCTCTGAATCAGCTCCAGCTTCTACTGAAGCTTCATCCCTGCTGAAGCCTGTTGGGATGGGGATATAGGCAGTACTGGTGAAGGAATGTCTTATGGAGGCAGCTTCCTGCAAATTTGTGTCCACCCAGCTGGTGCCACAGAGCTTACAGTGTTTTATGATGACTATTGCCATAATGTTGGATCACAAGACCAGGAGGCTGGTAACTTAGACATGACTAAGGTGCTTGGTTTCCATCAGACAGTCTATCCAGGTCCCCTCAGAAAGCAAGTCTCTGCAGGTTGCCCTATATTTATAAGAAAAAGTGGCAGAACCAGTACCTGCCTTGAGATTCATTAATGGGGTTGTGAGGTCTACAATTTTTTTTTGTGAAAAAATTCTGCTCTTTGCAATTTACACAGCTTCTCTTGGACTTGTTTTTCAGGTGTTTTTATCACAAAAGGAGACGTAGGCGTCGGAACCATTGTAGGCTCGGCTGTATTTAACATTCTCTGTATTATTGGCGTGTGTGGGCTTTTTGCAGGACAGGTAAGAGCATTTAATGATTTTTAACAGTTCTTGCTGCACCCTGTGCTGTGAAATCAGATGCCAGGTCCACAACCTTGCCACAAGTTTCTCTGGCTTTGTTCTTTTTAATAGGGCTCTGTGCTGTTCCTCTCGCATTTTTGAAATGAAAAGCACAACAGCAAACATCAACTCTGGCGTTTTAAGATGCCCAAGACGTGGGTGGTCAAAGCATTAAAAGTTGGTTATTTAATACCTCCTCTTGGTAGCTGTTGCAAACCACATGGTGATGGCTGTGTTGGGCCATTTTAGACCGGAGGAGCCAGGAGGTGTCAGTGCTTCTGGCAGGTAAATCAGGGTGGGGAGCCCTGTGAGGCACCTCCAGGGAAAGATGGTGCTCCCGGAGCAACTCCAAAGATGCTGCCTTTGTGCAAAATAGCTTGGGGTACATGTGGGTGATCAGCAGGGCAGTTGTGGGATTAAGATACAGTTTTGCTTGTGGTTTGCCTTGTTGTTTGTATCCATAGGCACAGAGTGGGGTATGTGGGAACGGAGCTCTGAGAGTGTCTGATCCAGAGCACTCACACCCTGACTCCCCCAGTTCTAAGCAGGGCCTATTTCAGAGCTGGATCAGGTTGCTCAGAGTCTGGTCCGGTCAGTTTTTTGAATACTTCCATGGATGCTCCAGCTTTTTTCCTCCTTAGCAGTCAGGTGATCAATTCCTAGTGTCGTGTCCTGACTGTTTTCCAGTGTGTCAAACTGCTTATGACAACACAAGCTATTAATCCAAAATTAAAGTAATTAAGTTTTCAGATCTGAGCTGCTGTCTGAATTGCAGACATGATTGACTGGATCATTAAACGTCTGAATCCGCGTTCACCTTCACACCTGACAACTTGCCCAGTATTTTACAACCTTGTAAATGTTCTTTGACATGTTATTGTGCAGACTTACTTGTGAAGAGGAGAAGCAGGGTGACGTTACCAGCACGGGGCAGTGGGATAATTAGCTCTGGGAGAAGAACTGGGACCTGTATAACTTGGTCAGTACGAGAAAGCATGCAGAGAGATTGGGCTTTCCTGGGAAAGCTTCTCATCCAGTTTTATTTTCATTAGCAGTGGTCTTTTACAGGGTGAAGGTCAACATTTTCAGTGTGAGGAGGCTTCCGTTTAAGGCCACAGTAATACCTTTTAACCACTTAAGTGCCCTTATTTGCATGGGAACATGCAGCTGGAAGCTACAGATGCTCGATGTGTTAGTGGCCCTGCTGTAACTCTGTGAAAGCCCAGTTGTCTGAGGTCAATTTTTAATGACCAAAGCCTTCCCAGGACATGAAGCTGTGTTCCCCAGAGGTGTTCTCCTGTCATCAGTGGGACTTCTTGCTCAGGCTGCTTTTTTCAAGCAAATGAAGGTGATTAACTGTTTAGCACAGTGGCAGAGAAGCCAATTCTTCTGATTTTTACCCTCCACAGTGTAGACTGCATGCCTCAAACCTGCTAAAAATACTGGCTCCAAACCACAGCTTTCAGTGGAAAAGGCTTGCTAGAGTTTGGGGGTTGACAGGGAACATCAGTCTTCTTGAGAGGCTGTTTCCAGGTGGGAGATGATTCTGAAGGATGTAACATGGCTCCCGTGCTCTCGGAAATGCCTTCAGCTTCCCGGCATGGTAGCGCTCAGGAGTCCAAGGTGGGGACTGGCTGCTGTGAGTCATCCTAAGTGTGGTCTGCGTGTCTCCTTCAAGCCAGGAACTGAGATTTTGACTGATTTGTCCCAGCTTTGTTTTCCTTGACTCTAGGGGTGGTGTGTGTATGGTTTAGTCAAGTCACTTAACACCTGTTTGCTGCAGTTTCACCCCCAGAGGGTGGCTGAGCACTGGAATGATTGATTTGGATTTGTGATTTTAATGAGCAAATAAGAAACCTCAGTGTGTCAATAATTACAGTGTTCTAAATAAACTCTGGTTTGGTTTATTATTTATATTTTTTCCCACTCCCAGTCTTTCACCAAAAAGTCATTCCCTTTTATTGTTGTGATTCACCTCTTTGTTTTGTTTTAGTGTACAGGAATTTGGTTTTATTATCAACAATGTCTCTATAGAGGCACTAACATAGGTGCTAAATTTGTTTGGTGGTTGGATTTCTGTTCAGCTGGGGACCTGGATCTCAGTTTTGAGTTGCCAGGTGAGCCTGGGGCCTGGTCATTAGTCGAAGCTGCCTGCTGTGCTTTTTCTTTGGGCTCAGACCTGTAGGGTCAGCAGCGGGAGCCCTCAGGTTTTCGTACGTATTGTCCATGGGCTGGGAATGCCAGAGCTCAGACCTGCAGGGGCTCTCTGCAGCATTTCCATCAGCACTCTTTTAGAAAGCCTTCTTTTGGTTTGGTTTTTATGTTTTTTTTGACTGGTAAATGGTTGAATTGTAAAATACTGACCAACTCTCTCTGGGATATGTTTTTTTCGTAAATTAGGTTGTAGTTTGTGCGTGCTGTGTTTGGATGTATTATTCTTTGCCTTAAGAAAATACTGGATTTGGTTACCTTGCTTAGAAAAAGAAACAAGCCCACGGCCCCAAAAAGCTGGTATGCATTTGCTCGAGCACCAACTCTAATTGTGTATTCTTCTAAGCCTTTAATGGCTGTAAGTGCAGACTTTTCAGAATAAATCAGAATAGACATTCCACTGCTGGAACAGGGGAAGGGAAGTGTGATGCCCACACCTCTGTGTGACACCGCACACCTAAAAAAGGCATTAAAAGAGCATTGTTAGGGTTGAAAGTCAAACACCGAAAAGTTAAAAAATAGCAGCGTTAGGGTTCCCTGTGCACCCCTATTTTGTCCCCCCGGTGTGTGTTCATTATTATCCAACCTTTAATTACAGGGTCCCCTGCTGGGTTCTCTGCAGGGTCCCTGCCTCCCTCAGGCACAGAATGGACTTTGCTCACTTAATGAGCAGCTATTCAGAGTTTTGTTTTCTCTTTATTGTTCACTCTGTGCCCTTCTGCCTTATTTACCAGGCTCTATTCAAGCCATGTTCCAGAGGCAGAATTATTAATTTCCTCTTGAACGTCTGCCGGGCTCATCACTATTGTATCTGAGCAGTTGATGAGCAATTAATTAATTTTCCCCAAACCTCTGTGAGATGAAGGGATGTTTTAAAGATGGGGAAACAAAGCACAGAGAGATTAAATAGAAAAGAATAACTTGTCATTTTAGGGGCCAATTAGAGCTGGCACAGGCGTGTTCTTTCCCTGTTGCATAGCATCCTGTGGCACGCTTTTTGGTCCTGGCATCAGGTGCTGCTCCTGTTGCTCCATGCTGCACAGGGGTTTCCTTGCTGGGCTGACCTTGGTTTGAGTGGCCATGGCAGTGTCCACACAGCCCAACTCTCCGTTCCTTGAGGCTTGAGAGGAAAAAAGCTTGCACTGGCCAGACTCTTCCCCAGGATCCTAGATCCACCCCTAGCTGTCTCTTGAGCATCCAGCTTTACCACAGTGGTCTTGATCCCTTGTCCTCTCGCCACACCTCTGCTCTGTGTCTCCTTGTCGGACTTCTCCTGGCTGATGTTATATCCTGGCACACTTGCTGGTGCAGTGCAGGTTGGATGTGTCTGTAGCTGTTTCCTCCCTTGTCTGTACACCTGGGACACCAGCGTGGCTCCTTTCTGCTGCGAAGTCACACAACCCAAATGTTGTTTCTTTAGAAAACCGCTGTGTCTGCTTTTCTTCCTTCTGGCTCAGGGGGAACGAGGTGGTCAGAGAACGCTGTCAGATGAAATGAAAGCAGGTGCTTCAGACGTGAGTTCAGCAGCGTTCTCAGGGACACGTGTGGGGTAGCAGGGGGAGATGCCAGCATGGACACTGCTGTCTCTGTTGGCGTGGATTGTATCAGGTTTTCTCTGTGCTTGCAGACCAGCTGTGTGTGTGGAGCTCGACCCCAGCCTGGGGTCCCCCCAAGCCTCAGTCGCTCTGTCCTGTCATCTTGCATGCTCACGTTTGTGCTTCCCAAATTCTCCCCTCCTTCCACTGCCCTCTCACCATCCTTGGTGGCAAGGACGCGGGATTCTCGGAAGCAGTCCTTGCTTAATTTGGCTCTCATTCAAGCCAGCACAAGCAGAGCTTGTTTGGTTTTGGACATTCCCCCATCCAGATTTGTCTCAGTTTTGCAACTCTGCTGCTCTGCCCTGCAGGCTGTCCTGTCTGTGTCTGTCCTCACTCAGCACTGACCCACCACCTGCTGCAGAGGAGGATGGAGGGTGAGAAGTGCTTAAGGGAGAGCAATGTAACCATTAGTTGCAAGTCATGCAAGTCCAGCGTTAAACTGTAATTTCGAATCTGCACGGCTTGATCTGTTAATTAGCATTTAACTGCTGCGTTTTTCAGTTGAGTTGGACTTTCTCTATTTTACCTTTTCACAGAAAAATACCGGCTGCTCTGGGTGGAGCAGGGGACCAAGAATGCTGAGTTGTGCTACAGGTGTTCTTCCAGTTATTTGTTCTGTCAAGGGGTCTAACGGGTGGCAAGGCATCGTTCCTCAATATACTGAGCGAAAAAGGACTATCCAGACTGTCTGATCTGCCTCCTTCTGCTTCAGTGGGATTCTTTTACCTGAGGAAATAAACTAAATTCAGAAGGTTCTCCTCTATGCAGGTCAGGGAACCCTTGTGCCAGCTGAGGTGCCTCTCGGAATCATCTGCTTCCCTGCGCTGTGGATTATGTCAGTGGGAAAACACCCCTCAAAAATAAGTGCTGCGCAGTGACAAGGAAACTAAACAGAGTTTAATAGCCCGGTCAAACATTGTTTAATGAAGGGCCTGGGACTTCTGTAATCTCTTTTACCCCACTTCTACCACACAGCCAGCTTGCATGCATCTTAATCTTTTAAGCTTTAATTTCGCTCACAACTCAGACGGCAGTCGCTATTGACCTTTGGCTGAATGATTGCATTCATGGGCACTTTTTATTTTCTTCTCCTGGGCTGAGCAGGAGGTTTAGGAGGGGAGAGTCGAAATGCTGTTGCTGTTTCCTCATTGATCTGTGACCATCACAGTGTGTGGAAAACATGTAAAACTCTGGAGAAGTAGTTAAGGAAGACGTAATGCTAGCTGTTGGGACTGTGCACTGCTCTTGTGGCCCAAGGCACAACGGGTTTTGGTGCTGGCAGCATTTTATGGTGACTGTGGGCCCGCTCCTTCACTGATGGGTGTGTTGCAGACAAGGGACAGACTAATAGGACAGAACTAGTCCCAGAAGCCAAGGCAGTGGTCCTTGGGAACATAGAGCTACTGGGATGGCTGTGATGCGTGAAACCCCAGGTATGGGAAAAGCAGAGGGAGGATACTGGCAGTGTCCTTCCTGCTGTCCTGTGCAATGTCAGGTGGTTGGTAAAAGGTGCAGCCAGGGCAGAAAGGTGTCGATGGAGTTTCGGGATAGAGAGGCACCATTAATTCAGAGGTGCTGCCCAAGGGTCCTCACGCTGAGAGGCTGCACCCTTTCTGTAGGTCCTGGTCAGAACAAACAGGGGCCTCCCAGCCACCAGGCCAGCAGCAGGAGTTACCTGCTGCCTCGGCTCCTTCCCTGCTGCTGCCTTGGGCAGGCGGCACGTGGGCTCCTCGGACCACCCTTTGTGTGCTATCAGAGCCAAATCTGCTGTAGGCAGTGGAATGCTCCCTTTCCCTGGGGTTTTCCTGCTGGGATGTTTGGCACAGATAGACAACAGAGCGACTCTGAGTGATAATGCAAACTAGATCCTTTCTGGCTTCCTCTAACACAAGTGGTGCTATCTTGGGAGTTGGGGGCTTCTGGATTTACAGCAAATTTGTAGCCAAGGTGGTTTGTGTTCACCAGGCAGTGTGTGTGGTAAAGGAAAGGTGCCCGTCCTCTTTGTCAGGGTCATGCCTTGTCTCCACGGTGCTGCTGATCCGTGGCATCGACCTGTGCGTGGTGAATAAGCTCTGTCAGAGGTACCTGTTAAACCATAACCCTTTTGGGTCTTCTTTGGGAGAGCTCTGATGAGCTTGGCAAGCATTTTGTCATTCCTGAAGTAATTTTCTTTCCCAGAACTGGACTAAGAGCATGCGTGATATTGGTGCCAGTTCAGTGCCAGTGGCTGATGAATGCATAACATGAAGTCCATGCCCAGCCCCAGGACTGGACTGGCCATTATAGAAGCTGCTGTGATTTTTTTTATATTAGCATTTCAACACTGTTTGCAGAGTTGCATTCAGTAGTGGGATACAAATGGGTAAGACAATCAGAAGAGCTGAAGATGGATTCATATCAGCATCAAAACAGTCTAGTTCCTAATTGCCACGAAACACTGTTGTCGTTTGAGGTCAAGTTTTCTCTCTCAAAATTCACACACAGATCAATTCCGTGGATGTACCATTGGTAGGACTTTTTCTTAAGTCCTTCGTAGCGTGAAAGCAAGGGAAATCACAAAATCTGGGGTTTATTTCTGGCAAGGACTGCCCAGCCTAAAGAGACTGGGACATATTTAACCTGTGCACACTGGCCTGTCGACAGCTATCCTTGAGTTCTGCTGCAGATCCTGCAGTCCAGCAGACATCTGCAAATGCAGGTCTTGGGGTTCTGCTGCCTCGGCTCTGCGGGAATCTGAGCTAAAGACACACGCTGGTCCCACTAACTCATGGATGATTACAAGTACCAGTTGAGCAGGGAAATATTTTTGGCTTTGTCCTGAGGTTTGGAGGGTGTCCACTGTTTCCATTCTGAGAACGTCACAGAGACAGATTGCTGCCGCAGTGATCAAAATATCTAGAGCTGCTTAAAAAAGCAAATATTCTTGGAGAAATAATGAGCATAAATTGAGCTGGTGCTCAATGTATGAACTGAGAGCCGGAGTGACAGCTGAACTCTACAGAGAACGGTGAACCAGAGGTAGAATTAGGGGGCTGTTATTTGGAAGGAAGCTTTCCTCACAGTGAGTCCGTTAGATCACTGCTGCTTTAACTGTCTGACAGAGATGTATATTTTAAGGCCTGGATTTTGTTTTGGTCTGACCTGAGTTCATTTGGTGTTTTGCTGAAGTTGGGAGTGGTGGGGTATTGGTCAAAGCCCCAAGCAAGCCCTAATGCTGCATCAGGGGACACTGGGGTCTTTGCTCAAGATTATGGTCAGGGGACTGAGCTGGATACTCCTAGTGTCCTGGGATATTGGGGTGTGACAGTGGGGTATAGAGGGAGTGTCTCTGGCTGCTCCCTAGCCTTGGTCCAGGACGTCCTGCTGTGCTGTCAGTCCAGCACAGAGGCCTCCGGCTGCCTACCAGCTTTCCTGGAATGCTTTCCGTGCAGGAATCTGTCTAACCTGTCTGCTGTGGCAGTGGTTCAGTGTGCCAGGAGGAGATGTGGGATTGGGACTCCTGCTGTACTGTGGGATGGCCCCCCATGTGTTCAGCTGGCAGAGGGGCAGCCAGCATGTCCAGCCCTTCCCCTGCACCATGGGACTGTCCCAGAGGCAGCAGGAGGCAGCTCCTCCGGCGTGGAGAGCTCTCCCATTGCTGCAGTTTCTTGGACCTCTGCAGCTCTCTGACCCCAGCTCCTCAGGCATCCAGAGGTTTTTAGACCTTGCTCTCAGCAGTGCTTCTGTTCCCTCCAGGGACTGTAAAGTGGGAATGAGTGTGATTGACTCACAAGTTCGTGTAGAAGTCTAGTGGGTGATCAGTGGAGAAGCAGTAAGGGGGAAAAGTGTACCCTGGGGTCTCTACTGTGTTGGATTTGCAGCTAATGATTATTAGCTGCTGATGGACTGATTGGCTCATTGCAGGAAGGATGTAACAGTGCCTAAAACGAAGCAGGTTTTGTGAAAATTACCATGCAGGTCCTGATGGCCAGGCCGTTCCTCTCTTCCTACACACTGCTAGAAGACGGCAGTAATTATCTTAAGTAATTCCTTCCTGCCTTATCTTCGTTACAAATGCTACAGGACTGATGCACTTAAGAGCGAGAGAGAGAGAAAGTGTGTGCTGAATATTAAACGTGCAGTTGCTGTTTCCCACCTTCTGTTTGGTCATGCCCTTTCCAACAGCACAAAGCCTCTGGATCACAGGCATCCATCCCCTTCCACCTGCCCTCCCCTGTTTTTTCTGGTGCCTGAGTACTGCCAGGTGCTGCAGCTGCCTGGGCTGGGGAGCGCTTCCTCTGGAGTGGGCAGGGACCTGTTTTATGTGGGGTGTTCCAGCTCGGTGCACTGGCCGTGGGACAGGAGAAGGTCCCTTGAGGTGTGGGCTGTCCGGAGCGGCCTGCTGTGGCCACCAGCCCGGGATGCAGCTGGCTCTGAGCCCGCTCACGGGCTGTCCTGGATGCGTGAGCTGAGCCCGGTTCAGCCGCTGCCCCTGGGCCTGGACTGGTGTCCAGAGGCACAGAGCCAGGCCTGCCATGGCCTGGGTGAGGGAGCAGCTCATCGGTGGCACACAGGCACACACGGGGCTGGGGGAGTGGGCCGAGGCGTGAGCCAGGGGGTATCGTGGGCCTGTGCTCCCACCAGAGGAAGCTGGGGGCTCGTCTGCTGGGAGACGTTGGGCGCCGTCGGCGTTCGCCTCGTGAGATGTGCGTGCCCAGGGAGGTGCCAGAGCTCTGTCTGCGTGAGGGACACCATCCCTGGCTGGCTGCTCCCAGTCTCTGTGACAGTGGAAGGGCTTCAAGGAACTGCCCCAGAGGTTTGTGTTCCGAAAAAAAAAAAAAGCTCCGTGATTTTTAAGTGCCACCATTTGTAGGAATTGCAAGAATCCCTTTTTTTCCTGTCTCAGTCTGTATGTATCTCCTGAATTCCTGTGACTTCAGATTTGAATGAACCTTAGGCTGGATTTAACTGAGTAAAAGACAGGGGAACCTATTAAATTTTACCTGAGCATAGTGAAGTAGATTTTCTTCTTATTTCTTTCTAGCACTGACACAGATGACAAAGTGCTTCTAACTTTAATTTTGCAAGTAAAGTACAGCTCTATTTTTAACAGCAGTGTCTGGCATACTAGGGTCCATTCTTGTAGGCAGGTTTTGCTCTGTCTACTCTGGTAATCTCCCTCTCTCTCAGATAGTGGAGAAAGTGTCTCAGTCGTCTCATGGAGGATATTTTAATTTTCTGCTTGGCTTGGCTGAGCAGCTGTGACTTCAGGATGATTGGTTGGATTTGCATAAGGTCATTAAGATCCAATAATGATGTTTATTGCTAAGACATCTGCCACTTATATTCGTGCAGAGCAAGTAAAATTAAACCTCAACTAACGTCACTGTTATTACCAATGCAGTTAATGCCAACAATAATGCTGTCAATAGGTGAAGATTTCACAGTGGACCGTAGGTAAGAATATCTTGAAACTCTGGACCCTCTGGAGAGATGGTAGGCAGTGTGAGCCCAGCAGGCTCTCTTTAAGCAGATCCTGATTTGGTTGTTCCTGGGGTTGTGTTTGGACAGAGGAGGGAGCGGGATCCACTCAGTACCACTGTGGCATCCAGGAGCTGTGCATGTGTTGCATCTGGCTGGGAGAGCGGCACAATCTGTGTGTGTGTGTCCTGAAGCTTCTCTCCTGGTTCTCTTCAGCTGTAGCTCAGGTACTTCAGCTGATGGGCTCTGCTGTGACCTGTCTGTCCGTAGATGTGGCACTTGGGGACGTGGGTTAGTGGTGACCTTGGCAGTGCTGGGGGGATGGTTGGACTCGATGATCTCAGAGGGCTTTTGCTACTTAAACAATTCTGTGATTCTTCAGTGGGTTGCAGCAGTGCTTGGGTTTGGTTGCTGTGAGGTACAACCAGGGCTTTGCTGGGGACTGAATTCTGCAAGCCACAAGGAAGTATGGTGCTGCTGGTTTTTATGTTCCTGTCCTCATCAGGGATGAGAGCTGGTACGTGAGGTAGAGCCCAGTTTATTTTTGTATAATTCCAAAAGCATAAAACATTTATTAACTCCCAAACTACAGCCAGTCCAACTCCCTGAAAATCTGTCCCTGACCTCCACCCAAGTTCCCTGCTTTCTGTAACGGTGGCCAGCAGTTAGTCGTTTATCCTGCTTTGGCATGAGATCCTGTTGTGGTATCACGGGGTTGATTTGAAGTTGTGTCAAGGATTTGCTGAACAGTAGTGTCAGGAGCACAAACCCCTTCTGGAGGGGACCCCAGCAGGCTGTAAGAGCTCCCCCTCAGCTCAAGGGTAGCTCCTGCAAACCAGGGCGGCGTGCCAGGAGGTTCCCACTGCGTGTCTCACTGCAGCTGATGGAAGGGGCTGACACAGCCCCTCTCAGCTGGTTGTTGCGACTCAGGGGCTTGCAAGGGGTCGTAGTGAGCAGGAGTTTTGTCAGTCAGCGCAGATAAGCATTCAAAAGCCTCTGTGAGGGTGGGGAAGAGCTTCCTGAATCACTCTTGTGCAGTCCATGTCAGAGGAGCATGAAATCACTGCTTCTGGATGCCTCTGGACAGTGGTGGATTCGCTGCTGGCACAGCTCTGTTGACCTCCATAGACTCTTAAGGCTAATCGCTGCAGGGATTGCCTTTAATCTCTTGACACCCTCCTCCAAGCATTCCTGCCTCTCCACATTAACCAATTAAGTTATTAGCTCTTAATACCTAAAAATCTAGACCTTCTGTGCCAGAGGGTAACAGAGAAACAAGATTAGGGAGATTGCTTCCAAAGCCTAGCATTTCCCGGCAGTGTTTGTAGCTGATCAGAGCCTGAGAATGTCAGGCAAAGGATGGGCCATGAGATGAGGAAAACCCCTGAACCAGTTCAGAGTGAAAAAAATCCCTGAAGAACATGGAGGTGGTTGGGTGAAGTTCAACATGCTTCCCCTCTAAGTTGAGCAGAGAGAACACCCAGGAGCGCACACCCCTCTGGACTCTGCAGCAGGAGCACAAACATCCTGGCCCGGGGAGCAGCAGCCCTGTTCTGCGACAGGTGCTTTGTCTGGGGCCCATTGCTGTTGGGGGCAGAGCAGGCTGGAAAAGAGCCAGCTGGATGGCCTCTGTGAGGAGTATCTCCTGCATGGGAGAAGAGCTGCCACACTGCTACGGTGAGAGAAATTATTTGGAAGAGCAGGAGAGAGGGGGGGCAGTATTACAGAGGATAGATGGTGAAGCCCTAGCATGGGCTAGGCGTGTAGGATGGGGCATGGTGTATATTGCTACTGAGTGTATTGCAGTTCAGTGCTAAGGGCAGCAGGTGCCAGTGTCTGATTTTTGGGGATTTTCTCTCTGGTGGCTGAACTCCATGTGTGTGCTAGATGGAGGAGATCTTGTGTGCTGTGTGGGGTCACAGCTTCAGGAGCTGCAAATGGCAGAAATCAAGCTAGAACTGATAAAATCTTGATTTTTTTTTTTTTTTTTTTCCTGCTCTCCAGCCATTTAAAAAGGGAAATTAGCGTTTTGAGTAGTAAATGTTGCATGTAAGAGGTTGCAGGGTGGAAGTTTACCAGTGAGAAACGTGGTATCTGACATGGGTCATTTTAAACCCCGCAAGTGGTGCTGCGGCGTGCAGGGGAGCAGGCACTGTCAGTCTCGTGGGCTCATTGGGGGGATGCTCTCATTTAAGCCTGGACTTCAGAGCTCCTCCTTTCAGCTTAGGGGTGCTGGATTCAGTCCCCACTGAGTGTTCAAGAGACAGCTGATGGGCACTTGTCTGGAGTTTGAATTCCAGGTAACTTTCTTCAAACAGGGGAGACATCACCTGACTGACAAGCAGTGATTTTACAGCTGCCTCCTTATGCTCAGCTCCCGCAGGACCAGCTCGATGCTGGCTTACAGTATTACAGTACTGCTGATTTAGAAATGGAATGTGATCCTGTTTTTTACCCCAGCTGGTTGCTTCCCTCATTTCTTTTCTGCCTTGCTAATCTGTAATTTAAGTGGTTTCCAGTGTGTTAAATCTGTGAGGAGTCTTTGGTGGCTGCAAGAGTGAACAGCACAACTTGGACCTTCAGGGCCTTGGTAGTTCTACCTTGAGACACAATTCTTACCACGATTCTGAGGGCTGTCATTGCCCTCAGTGCTAATGAGCTCCTTTCCCCCTGGGTGCAGGGTTCCCTTATGTGCATGGCTTCCCTATTCCACGTGGATCAAATGGCTTGAAAACTTCAGCGAAGTGGCTCTGGCCCTGAGGACATCTGAGATTGAATTGCCCCACAGTTAGTGCAGCAGGGAGACCTCCTTGGGTGTCTGTGAACTGTGAGCAGCCTGTGTACTTCTGTATGCAGAGCTGAAGGTCACGGCTATAAAAATCCCCACCAGCATCCATGCTGAACGAAGTGCCGAGGACCTTAAGCAGCAGCATCCTGAAAACTGAGTGGAATAACGTCGAAGTATTTTATAAACTCGCTCACAAAAATTGCTCAATCAGAATGAAGGGGCACACTGCCTATAAATGTGAGATTTAATTAAGGATCTCTGAATAGAACTATGAACCCATCTCCATGTTTCTACATTTGGAAGTTTTCATCAGAAGGCGTCTCCATTCATCTGTCTTTGTGTGCCTTGAAATGTATTGTCAGCTGGTATAAATCTCATCTGACTCAAGGGCTTTAAAGCCTGCTTTTTTATTGCAGGTTGGAGTTTCTAATATGTCAATGGTTGCATAAAGAGACTTTACACTGGGCATAAATTACATCCACATAAAAAGCCATAGTATTAAGAGGCTGCAGAGATTTTTGAAGTATAGTGGTCAGTATTTTCTTACAGCATTTGTTTTGTCAGCAGTTCTGGAAAATTCCAATATTGTAAGAGTTAATACGAAGAGAAATTTGGGAAACTGGTTTTGCTAACACTCAGAAATAGAACCTTTCTTCAGCTATCATAGAAATGAAAATGAAGTTACTGTTCATTTGACTGAATTCATGCACAAACATGACTGGAGGATATGGTCAGAAAATTCATTTATGTGTCCAGATCCAAATCAGTGTAAATGAAGCATCTCCCATCTGCCTCCTTCAGCTTTACACCTGTGAAGGGTGTGACCCACAGCGTTTGAAATGCGCTCCAGAAATGGGAAATACAGATTTGAGGAGAAGCTTCTACGTGAGGGGACTTCCTAGATTAAAAGATAGACTCATACTGAAGACGTTACCACCGCATAACTGCTTTAACCTGCCCTTTTGAGTACTATTTATGAAGTTAAAGACTAACTTACTAGCTGGTACTTTTTCTTCTAAGTTCTAAATTGCAAGCTTGTTCAACCTGCAGTGACAATTCCTCCTCGTTTCTGTGGCTTTGGAAGGTGTCAAGTGACATGAACTGCATAGCAATGCTATTTTATTCTCCATTGCATATGAATTACTCATTTTTGTTTGTAACACTTTGCTGGAGTGTTAATGTGAGTGTTTGTCCCAAAACCTGTGAGGTGCACCCAGAGCTGTAGTGATACCGAGCCGTGTGTTTGTGCTGGTAAAGCTGAGCCCCCTCCTGCTGCCCTGGCAGCAGCAGCAGCCCTGGCAGACTCCTCGGAGGCTGCCCTGGGAACACACAGCCTGACCTGGGGGACAGCCGAGTCTGCAGGAGCTTCAGATTTGGCCATGCCCGTGTCCCTCACAGCTGTGCCAGCGGCCCTAGAAGGCACTGTCTGTCCTGGGTCTCCTCCTGGAGCCCAGCTCCCACCGCGGGTCAGGCCGTACTGTGGCACACGCTGCTGTCGTGGCAGTCGTGCTGCTGAGAGCCTGGCTGACATCCTCTCTTCGCCTGTTTTCCCAGGTTGTTGCACTGTCGTCGTGGAGTCTCCTGAGAGATTCAATCTACTACACCCTGTCTGTTGTTGCACTCATTGTGGTAAGTTTTTGAAGGTTATTCTTCTGTGGGAGCCCATGTTTACGGCCACCTGTAAAGGGAACCTGCTGTGGAATCACAGGCTTGTAGCTAAAGTCCTAGCTCCAGCAGTCACGTGGATTTGTGCTTGTGGAAAACTGCTTGTAGTCTCCGTGGTTCTGTAGGAAAGTTTGGCCCAAGGGTAGGACAGGGAGTGTCTGGAGCCATAGCTGGTATGGGCTGCACCAGCCCAGTGCAGACACAGGCTGCAGAGCTAAAACCCTGTGCTGAACCCCACTGCAGGGTATGGTTCAGTGATTTCTGGCAACAACCTTCGTGGTTTCCTAAAAATGTGTACTAACCTGTAAGGAGGCAGCATTTGTGCCCAGAGGAAAGAGATCCTGAACTACTACAAAATGTTGAAGTTGGTTTTTCCACACATAACTGGGGCGGGTCTGTTCAGTGCACACTGGCAGCAAGTCCTTTAACAAAGGCCACAGTTTCAGCAATTCATAGGGCTGTGCATGCTCCAGTGTCCATCAGGCTCAGTAAATGCTCCAAATGCCTCAGAATTGGGCTGCACAGTGAAAAAGTGTTAGCACAAATTTTAGGTGAGGACCCTGCTATCAGTTCAGCAATACCTTTGCAACCAATACCAGACAATGTGAGGAAATGTAAAGATTTAGTTTCCCGGTAACAGTTGCTTTTCATTTTTTCCCCCAGCCTGGTCTAGTACCCTAAGATTCCCTAAGAAAGAAAGAGTGGTTTTGTGAGGTTAATGTCCTTATGTAAGCAAGAGGAGGACTTTGGAGTCTGAAGGGGGTCTTGCATTTCTCAGTTTGGGTTACTTTGATTAGCGTGTTTCAACAGTGGGTTCCAGTTTGCTTCCTCCCACACACACCTGTGTGTCAGACACGCTCTGGAGATGCAGAGGCCTGTGTCTGCCTCGTCCCAAACAGAGGGTCTGCCTCAACCTGTTTGTACTTCTATTCAACATACTTCAAGGTCAGCCTTTTTTGCACCTGGTGAAAAATAACTTTCCTAATTACTAGCGGTGAAGCTGCAAAGCAAAAATCTTTTTGTTTGTTTTTGCTTCGCGAGCCTGACAGTGACCTCATACCGAAAAGCGTTGCTGAACAACAAACGTGGCCACACATACTAATTGTAGTGAATTCCACTGCACAAGCTTAAAGCCATCCAGCAGGCATTCTCTTAGTTTGCTCCACAGGAAGCACAGATGTGGGCAGCTGCCTGGCATTCAGCCTCCTGGTGCTTGGATTGGGCATTTCATTTATTGCATGGTAGCAAACAAGTTGAAAATCTGTTGACTCTGTCATCAGTTTTAAACTGTTTAAGCAAAGCAGGTTTTTCCTCATGGCTGGTTCACCCCCATGGTTGTCAGCTGCTTTAAGATGTGGTGAACCATTCTCTATTGTATTGTGTCCAGTGCACTCTTGAAATTCCTAGTTACGTGTTCTGTGTAATGAGAAAGTTGTATGGCTCATGGAACAGACATCTCTGTTATCCTTAAGACTTTTTTCTGATACTTTGTTGTTGCATAAGCTATTATTCATAATTACAGAACTGTAGGAGTCATTTTCTTTTGGGATGTACCCCATAATATCAGGATAGGGCTATTTTTTCCCCTCATCTTTGAGTTAGCTTCTCTCCAGGTGTATGCACGCTCTTCTCATCTTATCAGTGGTGAAGTTCAAGGCACTTCACACAGCCAGGGGAGCAGGACTGTGCAACTCCAGGCATTAGTGGAGGCTTGAGGGCATTGCCAGAACTCGTATTCCCATGTTACAGCACTACATGGCTAATTTGGCTTGGGAGATGTGGAGCACATCCCATGTATTTCCGTGTTACTCCGTAGCAATCATTGCAAATGACTTTAACACCTCTTAGGGAAAAACAGAGAAAGGTGGGAGGGAGAGAAAACATTTTATGAGTGGTTAAAGGTTTAACTTCTCTCCAGCTGATTTACCAACCTTTTTTATACAATATTGATCCCCAGTTGATGGAACATGAGGATTTCTCCTTTCAGAGTCAAACACTGCTGCAGTTTAAGAACTTTGAATCCTCCTAAGAACTAAGAATCCTCCCCTTTGCTCACCAGGGAACTCTTGGCTTCACAGTGGCTCTAATCTTTCCTGTCCTTTTAAGGCAGAAATCAAATTGAGGTGGCAGGACATTTTTACTCAAATTCTGACTCTTCAATCCCCCTTGGCTCAGCTGGGAGATGAGCCACAGGCTCCATAACCTGCCTGTGGTTCCCTCTTCCTGAGATTCGTGTGCTACTTTCAAAAAACACTCCAGAACTTTGTATGCAGGAATAATTTGCCATATCAGGGCATTGGAATAGAATCATCAATCTTGAAGAATGATATTGCTTGTCGAAGGTTGCCCTAGTGATGTTTTAAACAGCAGCTTGTGGTGCTGTGTTTTAAGTTGCACTCCACTGGTGTCTTCACTAATCATAAATACACCTAAGGGGTAATAAATATATTCCTGTCAATGCTGAGATACAGTAACTTTAAAAAGCTTGATACTGTGCTGGTTAAATCAATGTAACTTTGTCTGCTTCCATTTGCACTAGGAAAGGAAGTGCAATGCTGTTTTAAGAAATAGCAGAGCAATATAGACTCACCTGTGTTTGCTACTCCAGGCCATTTGGTAAGAGTGAGTCAACTCTGAACCACTGAGGTTACAAGTGAATAAACCACACTTACTGTACTTATTTCACCTTGATTCAACCCTGGGTTTTTTTAACCTTTTAATAATATTGCAACGCTACCTTGTCTTCTTGTAGCCTTGGCAAAACTTACTCCTTATTTCCCTTGAATGCAAAAAGATATCTGTGTATCTTAACTTGAAGGGTCGTGGTCAGAGTCATTAGTGACAAAAGTGGGATGGATGCTGTTTTTAGTCACAAAGGTCAATGCACATGCTTATGTGCATCACACCAAGACATTGTAACCTAAAACAGGCCTTGTCAGATTCGATCACGGTGACTGGGAGCTGTAATTTACAACGTCATGTGGTCGTGTTTTCTTCCAGTAACTACCAGTGTAACTTGCCTGGTGCCGGCTGTCACACGGCAGTTGCTATTTATGGCTGCATGGCCGAGGGGGAGCGTTCGCTCTGCTCTCAGGGGCTCATCCCCTTTCCCTCCCGTTTCCCTGGGGCGCTGCCGTGGATGTGTCTCCTCGGGGCAGACTCGGCACTTCCCTGCAGGCGCTTTGGGAGAGTCCCGGCACGGGGCCGGGGTCGCCCCGGGGTCCCTCGGCAGCCGTGCCCGGCGAGAACCGGCGGAGCGCGGCAGCCACCTGCCGGTGCGGGGCT
>VXAY01002665.1:222253-259036 GCA_013399855.1 Oxyruncus cristatus
TCGCCCTGCCGGTGCGGGGCTGTCCCCGCCCGCCCGGGCTCGCCCTGCCGGTGCGCGCCCCGTGCCACAGTGCTGCACCTGCCCTGGCAGCCCTCGCCACAGAGCCGGTCCTTCCCTCTCGGGATGGACACATTTCTTGCGCGAGGGGGCCGAGCAGCAGCGTTGGGAAAGCCACAAGTGCCCCACTTGTCAGCAGCTGTGCCAGGGAGACTTTCGCAGTCAGCTGCGGGGGCGGTCACCCCAAGCTGGTGGGAAACTCTGGGCCCGGTGTTGAGCCAACAGAAGGCGGCAGCAGCAGTGGCAGAGGTGGCCCTGGATCCGCTGGCTGGTCCTCGGCTGCCGCCCAGGAGCAGGGGGGAAGGAGGCCGTGTCCCCGTGGCACCAGCCAAGTGGGTCAGAGCTGTGCAGCCCTTTCGTAGTTCACAGCTGTTTTCCCTCTAACTGCTGCAATAGCCCTGGTCAACACCAGGATCCATGGCGTTTGGGAAGGAGTGTCTGCCTGCCTTGACTAGGTGAGAGAAACTAAGGGTTGAGAAGTTCAAAAGCTGGGTAGGAGGGCAGTGCCAAACTACACCATAGCTTAATGCCATTGCCCCAAGCCCTGGGTTGCTCTACTCTGTCTCCTGCCTCAGGTGATGAGCTGTTTTCAGCTATGGGTTTGTGTATAACATACTATTTTTAAACCTTTTCTCCACAGTTTATTTATGACGAAAGAGTTTCCTGGTAAGTCAATCCATTTTCATTTTTTCTGGTTATACACAAAAGCTGCCACAATTAGGGTTCCTCAGGGGAGGAGGGGAAAGCTAGAAAGTTCTGCAGGGCAGCAGTTTCCTGCTGTGTGAGAAACATCAGCACAAGACGGGCTAGAAAACTAATTTTTTGAGCTAGAAAGGTCAGGAGAGTGTTGTTCAGACTGTTCCTGATACAGCTGCAGCAGTCAGTGCCCTCTGCCCACCCTGCAGCAGCCCAGGGATGGCAATGTGCTCAGTAGAGGTGTGGGTGTGCCAGAAGGGGCCATCCAAGCAGTCCTAAGTAATTGTATTCCAATATTTGGATTTTCAATAATTTAAAACCAGAAAGTTCCTTAGGCAATATTAAAGAGTGAATGACCAGTTAAAAAAATAATTAAAAAATTAATATCCCCATTAATGTGCATTGGTGTGGTGCAGTAGGTATTGTAGGCTCGGATGGTTTCAGACACTTTTAGAAGTGTGCTTCGAGTTGCTTTAGTCTCAAGGTTTTGTTTCCAGTCCCTCCCGGGGCTGGAGGTGGCAGTGCGGGTGGCTTTGATGTCGCTCCCAGCCGCTGTAATTTGGATTACAAGCACTAGGGAGCGTCAGGCCGCTTGGCTCCGTGTTTTCCCTCACTCACTCTCGGCAGGGGGTTGTGTTGCGTTTCAGAGGCGGGTTTCAAGCACCCCTTCTTGCAATGGCTTGGTTTTCTTTGTTGGGTTTTTTTTTGTGGTTTGTTTGGTTGGGTGTTTTTTTTTACTAAAATTGACTCGAGGACCAATTGTGCTTAACTGGGCTCTTCAACAAAAACACATCAATGGGGAAGCTGAGTGTTGAATCACCAGAAGCAGGGCATGAGATATTGATAGAGTCGTGCAATGTCTCAAAATCCTTAAGGAGAAAGCGGTCTGTGAGTTTTAGTATACGGAGTCTAATAATGGGTGATTTCCACAAGGACTAGCAGTTTGCCATAGGGATGTATGAGCCATTTCTCCGTGCATCCCTTTTTTATAGAGGAGTGTTAAGATGGCCTGGGAGGGTCAGGCCTTTCTGCACGCGTGTGGTGTGACAGTGGGGGAATGGCTGAACTCAGGCAACTGACTGCTGTGCCCTGCTCTGATGTGTTTGTGTTGCTCTTGTTTTTAGGTGGGAGTCCTTAGTCTTAGTGCTGATGTATGTCGTCTACATCATTATAATGAAGTAAGTCAAACATGCCCTCGTCTTTTTTAAATTCTGAGGCTCCCTGCTCCCTTTGCATCACCCAGCCCTCATGACAGAGGAAAGAGGAAACAGCCTTCAGTTCTGCCAGAGGTTGGCTGTTAGGCAAAATTTCTCCACAAAAAGGTTATCTGGGAACAGGCTGCCCACGCTAGTGTGGAATCACCATCCCTGAAGGGGTTTAAAAGACATGTAGATGTGGTACTAAGGGACATGGCTTAGTGGTGGGCTTGGCAGTGCTGGATTAACACTGGACTTGATGATCTTGGAGGTCTTTTTCAACATAAACTGTCCTATGAATCTGTGCTTTGCGGATCTTGCCCTGTGTGAACAGACCAAGGCTAACACCCAAGTCTGTGGCAGAGCAGAGACCTGGATCCATCCTCAAGTCCCACCAAAGCAGGCCTTTTCTGACTTCACTTTAGCATCCCTACTCAGAAAGAAACAGGTGTGAGATTGCAGTCTGCTTTTTATGGGTGTGAAGCTCTGCAGTAGTTCTTGCTTGCCTGGAGACCCATGATAAAACTACAGCACAGTAAGCAGTGATTTTCTGAGCTGACGAGCTGTGGGACTTCTTTCACACGTGTTCCTGCTAGTAAAACTAGTCTGTTCTGCTGTTTGGGTCCCCTCCTCCTTGTTTTCAAAAGCCGGTGGAAAGGAAACACAGATTTAAACTGGAACATCGAACAAAACCTACCCGCTGCCAAGCACACCAGTGGTCTTGTCTCAACAAGTAAGAGTAGAGATTTGTTTTGAAATTATGAGTAGAGTAAATATTGTGAGAAATTCTCACAACAGTAAAACACTCAGGCTGGGCTGACAGGAACACGAGTCAGAATTCATCTCACTTCTAATAATTAGAAACTTCCACATGGTGATTATGTGATGAAAAATAAGCTTGGATGATGACAAGCAATGATTACTCATGATACAGAGTATTAATCACACCCAGTACGTAAGCATACATGTCATTCAAGATTCATGGCTTCTATCTTTCATAGCCTTCTGAGTAGAGAGAGATTGCATGGTGTGCAATTTACTGTGCTTTGGCGTACTCCTTAAAACCAGAGGAGTTTTCTTCCCTCCTTTGGTTGGAGTGCACAGAATACAAGTCTGGGAAAGGAAAACTCATGAAGTAAAAGTACATCCTGAATTTGTTTCTTTTGTGCAGGTACAACTCAGCCATACATCACTGCTTTGAGAGAAAGACAAAGAATTCTGCCAACATGGTGAATGGTTTAGCAAATAACACTGAAACGGATGACAACAGCAACTGCGATGCCACAGTGGTGTTACTAAAGAAAGGTAACTGTTCCAGTAAGTCACTCTCTCACTTGCATCATTCTGGGTGTTGACAAGCCTGTCCCTGGTCTCAGGGTGTGAACTGCTGCTGTCTTGTGAGCCGTGAAATAGTGGTGGGCAGGTGGCCCTTTTGTAACCCTCTTCCAGGTGGGGGCATAATGTGGTGATCCCAGCCCTCGGAGCCTGTGCCAGTGGAGACAGCTCTGGCCTCTTTTGGGTAATTCTTGCTGCTGTGCAAGTGTTTGGCTGTAAGGACTCCTTCAAGCACAGGGGCTGATTGTTTAGCCCATTAAGCCCCTGAGAGTCCTCCTGCAGGTCCTGTTACTCTGCATTCACATTGCCCATTGACATCATCTCCAGTTAAGCTTAACTCCATTCCAAAGGGACATCAGCTGAGCAGAGAAAGAGACCCTGCTTAGACCAGTGTACATTTTTCCCCAGTGAGGGCAGGGTGGGGACTCTGTGTGGGTCTGGGTAGTGTGCTCTTACTGCACATGCTGTCTTGAATGTGCACAGCTTTGCCATGTAAGTGATCTTCAGGAGTATTTCTTTGCTCACTATTTCTTTTATCACTTTGGCTGAAATCTGCTCCTCTTTAACTTCAGTGTGATCACATATAAAAATAATTGTGTTTCTTCAGCTTAAAAAAAAATTGCCCCATCCCATAGCTCAGCAGCAGTAGTTCAATGTCTGCATTTGCAAGCACATGCTAAACTGTATTTGAAGTGAGGTTTTTTTGTCTTTGAAACATTCAACAAACATGTGCAGTGACTGCTTGGGGTTTATATGCACCTGTCCTCAGGAATAACACCTCCCCTTGCCCTGAGGCACTGATTTACCCTAAGAAGAAGCTCTGTCATGTTGAAATCAGTCTTGGTCTCTGCCTACAGATGGGCTGCCCCTTTTGTTTTGCTAGTCTACAGAAAAAAGTAAATTTAAAAAAATAGGTCTTTTCCTGCAGTTGGTGATTGAGAGGCATAGTCTATGTGCAGTAGGCAACTAAACATGAAATCAAACCCTTTGATCTGGCAGAGGCCAGCTATTAGTTACAGGCCTGTTGCAGAGGGAAGGCTGCTACGAGTGCTGTGCGCTCTGATTTGGGGAAGCCACTTTTGTTCTCTGTCGCCTGGGGATCTCCACAGCAATCTGTGCTGGCAAGATACTCTGTACCAGGAAAGCTGGACTGGGAAAACTCAGTGATTGTAGACTCAGACTTTACCCATCCAGCTTTACTCAGTGCCATCAGGGTTAGCTCTGATAGGGGGATTTGGTTTAAATGTCCCTCGATGTGTTTTGCATGACAACTGCCCAGCTGCTGGTAACTTTTTGGTTTGGAAACTTGTGGTTACTCAGAGTGGCTGAGGAAGGAAGAGGAAAGCATTGCTTCATCTCCTTGAGGATTGTTCCTGTATTTCCTTGGCAGTGGGCCCCTGGAGGCCTGGACAGAAGAGTGGTGCTGCTGTCTGTCCCAGCCAGGGCTCAGGGTCCCAAACAGCACCCGCTGCAACAGAGTGCCCCGAGGGTTTCAGACACTGTTTTCTGAGGCCTTTTCTGAACAAAGGAAAAAAAGATGGAAACAGAAAGATTTCTGTGTTTTGGGGCAGTTCTCCCAGGTGCCATTCAACAAATGCCAATGTGGAAGAACTCACAAAGAAAAGCTGTCTGGCTATTTTTATTTTTTTTTTCCCCTCCTTTTTTTCTTATATGGAGGAGCTGACTTAACTACTCCAATCCATGGCGTGGATTCATCCAACAGTCAGAAAAAAAAAGTGACACAAAGGCCAGAGAGATACTGTTCTGTAAGACTAACAGTGATGGAAAAAACCAGTAATGCCACAAAACATGTGCCAGTGTTCAGCACTGAGTTTAGTAAACCAGTGCAGAAATATGTCAGGTAAGGCCTCAGGTTTCCTTCCTGACAAGTTCCAGTCCTGGCACAGAATTCACAGCCTGAGGTACCCACCAAGCACAGGAAGGATGAACCCCAGAGGCAACGGGCACGGGCACCACGCCCCAGGTGGAGCACAAGGTACCTGACCCTCTCTCCTTGTCCCTTTGCTCCCATACCATGGGCCACCCTGGCACGTGCACTTGCTGCTGGGTTTGGTGGCACCTCGCAGCCATGAGCTGCAAGCCCAGGATGCAACTTTTGTTTGCACTGGTACCTCGCAGGAACACAGGGATGATTTCTGCACTGCTGTGTACAGTTAATTAGTGCTGGGTGAGGACAATATCCTCACGGAAGTGCAGGTTACAACTGGAATTAGTGCAGCTTTCCTGCGTTTCTGCCTTGGTGGGATAGCTGCCGTGGAAGCAGTGGCCTGCCTAACCCAGGCCTGTGATGAACTGTGCAGAGCAGGTGGAGTTCTCTGTAAGGAGCACGAGTGGCAATGCCATATTGGCAGTTTATTTAAAGACAGAAATATAGGATGTGTAAAAGGCAGACATTAAGGACAGATGTGGCACGTTTTGAGTGGTGGTAGCTGAAGGAATGGTTCTTACAAAGGACTTCTGAAACCCGTGGGTTTATCATTCTGAGAGCCTTATAGGCCAGAGGGAGAGACTGCTGGAAGAAGACCTCAATTTGTTTTTGTTCCCTGGCTGCAGGAAACTTCCACCGTAAAGCCTCAGTGATCATGGTTGATGAGCTGCTGTCTGCCTACCCACACCAGCTTTCCTTTTCCGAGGCTGGGCTCCGGATCATGATAACCAACCATTTCCCTCCCAAAACACGTCTCTCCATGGCCAGCCGCATGTTAATCAATGAGGTGTGTCTTTTGTCTCCCTCACCAGCCCTTCTCCTTCTGATTTTGCCTTTTCCTGTAGCAGTGTTTGGGTTGAAATGGAACTCTTGTGTTTCTTCTGGATCCCTGATGGCACTCTCCCATATTTTATCCTTCTGACATTGACTTTACTAAATCATCCCTTGCTATCTGTCTCCGTGGAGATTTTAGCAGAGCGAGTTTCAGGTTGTTATGAGGTTATGTTACCTGTAACTGCTGCTCACAGCATTTACATTGATCTGATAACATCACTTGCACTTGTTTAGTAATATGGTACTGCCCTGAGTCTGCACTTAGGCTGTCCCTAGTCTTGGAGTGCTCCTGGAGTCAATTCCACAGCCACTGGTTCTTCTCTTATAAAAGTGAGATTTATCTAGTGGTCTGCAGGCAAGTATCGTGTTTTACCTGATTGAAATTTGTCCCTTTTGCTTTTAAAGAATTCTACATGTCTCTTTTTCTCTGTTCCTCCCTTTCTCTTAAAAAAAAATCAAATTTAAAAAAACCTGTCTTTCAGCAAGACTTTGTGCCTGTATTTACAGAGGCAGAGGCTGATCAACAGCAGGACTTACAGCAATGGTGAGTCCGAAGTGGCGATTAAAATCCCTGTCAAGCACGTGGTTGAGAATGGAACAGGCCCCAGCAACTCAGCAGAGCGGGGCATGAACGGCACCCGGCGGAACGAGGACATGGCCGAGGCCGGGAACGAGACCGAGACTGAGAACGAGGATAATGAGAACAATGAAAACGATGAGGAGGAGGAGGAGGAGGAAGATGATGACGACGATGACCATGAAGGGCCATACACACCTTTTGACCTGCCCAGTAAGAAACTCCCGGGTTTGTGTTGTGTTTGTTTGGGTATTGCCAGAAAGCACTGCAGATGCACGTGGAGGTACACGTGTCTCTGAGAGCTCCCATCAGCCTGCGCTGTGCAGTGAGGGCCCTGGTCACAGGTTACAGATAAGAGGAACTGGGAAGCAGCAGGAACCTCTCAGGGTGCAGGCTCCTGGGGCTGGGCACGCCTCTGCTGCAGCTCTTGTGTTGGCCCTGAGCTGCTGTTGCAGTCAGAGGGGAGAGGGAGCAGTCTCCACAGGGTGGTTCCTGCCCCCAGAACATGGCTCACCCTCTGGAGAGATGGATCTCTGCTGACTGTGGAGGAAGCTGAGGACGGTGGGGCTGCTGTCAGGGTGCCTGAGTGCAGGTCAGATATGTCTGTGGCTAGGACCTGCCTTTGCTGGGAAGGGAGGTGGGCTCTTCCCTCAGTGGGACAGTGTAGTGCCAGCCCCTTTGCTTCCTCCCAGGGAGGGAGCACATGTCCTCTGACCCACTGCTTGAACTCTCAGGCAGTGACTTCACACTCCTGTGCCTCTCTCTGCCCTCCATCTGCCATCACGCCGTGGTCTTCTGAATGAGGGATGGCTTGTCATTGTCTGTCTGGTTAGCAGTTAGGCTGAGGGGTCCCTGGCATCTTCTGTGGACATATTAACAAAATAACAACATCCTGGAATAATAGCAGACTCGAATTGTGATTGTTTCCCTTTTTTGTTGTTGTTGTTTTACAGGTGGAAAGATGGAAATATTGAAGTGGGTCTTCACATGGCCTTTGAGTTTTGTCCTGTACTTCACGGTGCCCAACTGTAACAAACCCCACTTGGAAAAATGGTTCATGGTTACCTTTGCTTCTTCTACCCTCTGGATTGCAGCTTTTTCTTACATGATGGTGTGGATGGTACGTACCAACTAACCAGAAACCACTGTCTGGGAGAAGAAACAGCGATAGGTTTTGTCAGCCTAGAGGAATGTACAGGATGTTGTACACACCTGAGTTTTTAGATGAGAAACCTTATGTCTACTTCCATTTCTGCTGAACCTGTCCCCACTCAGAGAAGGAAACACAGAGTCACTGTGCTGCTTCTGACATATGGTTCACATTGCTTGGAGTCTGCTGTAGGGAGTTGAAAAGAGTGATGAAATCTGGAAATTAGGAAATGAGTGTCATTAGACAAAGGCACCCAAAATTTAAAAATATTAATCAATTTGAAGAATGCTAATTTATCATAGACTGCATAGCAAAAGGAAGAGGAAATTAAAGGTGTCTTCTCTCTGCTAATAGGAATTGTTTGCAGTCACTGCATATAGCATTTTCATAGTGAAAATGAACCACAGGGCAGTTTTAGTGTCCGCTTAGCTGGTATTTGTAAATAATAATGTCTGCAGACTTCAGCCAACAGCAGATGGTTACACAGGGTAGTGGACCACCATGTAGTCTCTTTTCCAGGTTAGTATCAGGAAAATTGTGGGTGAAATGTATGGAACAATTAACCAAAAAGGGTACATAGCAGGTGAGTGCTCTGCATATGATATACCTATATGCTCTCCTCTGCATATGATATACCTAAAAACCCTGTCACTGCCTCTCTTTAAAGGAAGTGTGAGTTTGTACTGAGGGATACACTCTTGTCTCACAGCATATTGCAGATTTGGGCCAAGCTGGTCTTGGATGTCAGTTCTTGTAAACAGCTTGACGGTTTATTTCCTGTCCTTAGGTGACAATCATTGGGTACACACTGGGAATTCCAGACGTGATCATGGGCATCACGTTCTTGGCAGCTGGAACCAGTGTGCCAGACTGCATGGCAAGCCTTATTGTCGCCAGGCAAGGTAGGTACATCACAGGCATGTCATGCTGCTGTGGAAGTGTTTCCTTACGTTCTCTTTCTCAGGTGGCTCCTGCATGTGAAGATATGCAGAGCCCTTCTCCTGAGCCTGAAATTTAAAACAAGAACAAAGAAGGATATAAATTGTGTTGCTATTTTAAAGCAGCTAGCAGGTTCTTAATGGCAGCGTGGAACAAGTTTAGAAGGTTAAAAGTTGCAGGACTGTTCTGAGACGTGTTTGACTGTATGTGGTTTGCACTCCTGCAGGTATGGGGGATATGGCTGTGTCCAACTCCATCGGAAGCAACGTTTTCGATATTTTAATTGGCCTGGGCCTTCCATGGGCTTTGCAGACCCTGGCAGTGAATTATGGATCATACGTAAGTCCTACATTTGTTCACATTGTTCTCATTTTTTTTATTTTTAGTAAACCACGTCTATTCAGGAAAAAGAAAATTGAGGTCCAAAATTCTGTGGATTGGATTTGAAAAAACAAATAGTTTTGGTGTGTTACAGTTTGGGAGAAGTAGCAATGAATTGTGACTGAACACCCCCCATCCTTTGGAGGACAAGTACTTCCATTTCCTCCTTAAAGGCAGAAGTCTGTGCTGACATAAGCTAGCTCACTGGGGTATACTGGATGATTTTCACACTCCTGAATGTATTCCATATAAGAAGGATGACCCTGTTTTTAATAAGCCAGAGGGGATAAACACATAGGTGAAATGTAAAGGATCGATGAGAGCTGTAAGGCTCTCCAGCGTTAGCGTTGTGTTAACATACTGGAAAGTGAAGGAAACTGTTAAATAATTGGATGTTTCAGAGCGTGGCCATCAGCAGGAAACTCTGCAGAGCTTTCCTGTTAAAGCAGAAAATCACCCAACACTAATGAACTCACCCTTTACTTCCCAAATGATAAAAGAGCCACCCCCTGGCCCTAATGTTGTGGCAGGGTTCCTTCTGAGAAGGAAGAGGAGGACATGCTACGAAGTTCTAGATGGAAGTTGCTGTGGCTGTTGTTGTTAGCTGAACACCACTCAGACAGCAGTGTAGAACAGAGGAAAGATTACAGTCACTGAGTGAATGCAAAATTAAAAGACAGGAGAATCACAGACTTGTTGAGGTTGGCAGGTACCTCTGGAGATGGTCTGGTCCCCACCTCTCTGCTCAAGGCCAGATCAGTTGGAGCAGAGTGCTTAGGACCATGTCCCATTGACTCCTGAGTTACCTCCAAGGATGGAGTGTGCATGGCCACAGCCACTCTCAGCAGCCTGCTCTGTTGTTGGACCGCTCTCAGAGTGAAGAAGCATTCCTATATTTAAATGGAATTTCTGTATTTAAAATTGTGTGTGTTGCCTCCTGTCCTTTCAGTGGATATCCCTCAGAAGAGTCTGGCTGCACCTTCTCTGTCCTCTCCCATTAGGTGTTAATACACATTGATAAGATCCCCCTGAGTCTTCTCTTCTCCTGAGTGAACAGTCCCAGCTCTCTGCCCCATCATCCAGCTCATTGAATAAAGACACTAAGCAGGATTGACCCCTGGGGTAAGGCTCCAGTGACAGGCCTCCAGCTGGGCTTGGAGCTCGGTGGTTTGACTGGTTGTCGATCTGCTCCACTGTCCGCTTTTCTGGGCTCTCCTTCCTTTGTTTGTCTCTGAGGTTGCTTGAGAGACAGTGTCAAAAGCCTTGTTGAAGTCAACATAAACAACGTTTGTTGCTCTCCCCTCACCCTCGCAGGACGCTATCAGGCTGGGTGAACGGGATTTCCCCTCCATCAGTTTGTCTTCTCACAATCACCTTCTTGTCCTTCATATGTTTAGAAGTGGTTCCCAGGATTATGTGCTCCATCATCTTCCTAGAGCTCAAGGTCAGGCTGACCAGCCTTTAGTTCCTCCGATCTTCCCTCTTCTTGGATATAGGAGTGCCAAAATGAAGCAATCTTTAGGAATAAAATCCCTGTCTTTGTCCATAGCTCATCTGTATTTTTGCAGAAAAGGATGAAAACGAGTGGCTGAACAGATGCAGCCAACTCTCATGGAGACATAACAGTATCACTACTGTTTTGCACTCCCAAAATGTCCATTGTACGGTGTGGTCACATGGCTGGAAAAGGCAGTCCTGGGAACAGCCCCACAATTAGCAAAGACAGTTTCCTCAATTTTCATTTGCAGTTCCTGGATTTCTCTCCAAATCCTCTGGTAACTGGACTTCAAAACAAAACAATCACCCCCTTGTTATTAGTAATTAGTTCTTGAAGTTGCCAGGAAAAGCTGGCCTTAGCTGGGTCAGTGTTAAGAGCTTCAAGATGCTGGTTGTTTATTTGGGGGACATTCCCAAGTGCCTGGCACCTGGGCCAGCAGGGGCATCAGACACGGGGCTCCAGGTCCCTCATGCCAAGCCTTGGGCTGCTGGTATGAGCAGGGCCTGCTGACTGGGGTGGGATCATGAGCTGAGGCCAGCCTGGTTGTCCACTAAATGTCACTGAGTTAGAAGCACTAGGTAGTTTCTGAGCTAACAGTCAGGATTTAGTGCTGCTTCTTCGGTATTTGGCAGGACCCAAATGTGTCTTTGCAGTATCTCCCCCGAAAGAGGAACTCCTCAAAGCAGTCGTGATGCCCCTGACTTGCATGCAGAGGGGAGGAGAGAGTTGTAAAGACCAAAAGGGCTTCCTTGACTATATAATTACATTTTTGTAGTGATCCAAACCCATGATTGCCTCCCCGGAATGTTTAATGTCAGTGGCAAAGTTAAGCTGAAAATAGAGAGTAAACACATTTTAGTAAACAAGCTGTAGTAACTTTTGTGGAAGCCAAAACCAGGAGACTGTGTGATTTGAAAGTTGAACTTCAGAGCAGAAGAACCTTCTAGAAGCCCCTCCAGCCTTATTTTTCTGGGATTCCACACACTCATGGCTTTTTCCAGAGTGTGGTATATCTCTAATATGATACTCTGTAAAATCAGTGCATATATATCATGTTCTAGACTGCCTGACTCCGAGTCCCCTGTGGACAGTTTTGCTCCCTGTTAATGCTGGTGTAGGGAGTTCTGGCAGGTTACCATGCAGAAATGGAGAGGAGGGTGTGCTCTTTGTGCCCCGTGGTCGTGCTGCACCTGTGTGGAGCAGCCTGGGGACTGCCATTAGGTGCTTTCCAAATGTTCTCAGCCATCCTGTGACGTGGCTTCACATGGAATCAGGCCTTGTTTAAACAAACTCGCTCTATGGGATGGTGTCTGAGGGGGAAAAGATCTTGTGATCTAACAGATGAGTCCGGAAAAGAGCAAGAGGGAGCCTGTCAGAGAGACTGATGGGCTTGCTGGAGTCACACAGTAGGTGAGTGGCAGAACTGGAAGTAAACTGAATCTCAGGAGAGAGATGTCCTGGTGCTGAATGGCTCAGTCTCATTGTGATTAAGTGCCTCTCTTCTGACTGCCTCTTCCCCAGGCCCATTGTCAGCTGATGTTTCAGCTTAATATTTATTTTATTCTTCCTTCCTTGTAACAAGAAAGGAATGGAAAAACCATTTTTTGCTTCTCAGGCTGCATCTTGGAAGCATCTGCCACCTGGTTTAGAGAAGGAGGTTTTCCTTCTTCTGTTTTCCTGCTTAAAACGAAAGGTTTCCCTGTAGGATGTAGGTGCACTGCAGTCAGACTGCAGGCAGTCGTAGCCCCAGCCTGAACAGGGAGTTGCCCCCAGCAGAAGTGCTGCAGGAAGCTGGCACTCCAGGCAGGGCTGTGCAGACCCAGGGCACTGGCCCCTGGTCCCACTCGCTGTGCCTCGCCTGCATGTGCCTGTTACACCAGCCTGGCCTGTCTCAGTGGGATCAGCAGGGTGCAGGACTGGATTTTTACTTGCTTCCTTCCAGTGCTGGCTGGAGTCAGTCCAAACCCAAGCCGGAGAATGCTCCATCTTGTGCTTCTCCAAGAAAGTGTTGGTGGCAAGAAGAAAAGGTCCTGCTTTGCTCTCTCCCTTTGCGTTCAGCTCAGTTGTCAGTTCCGCAATTCCTGGCTTAGACCAGGCCACCGACACTTTTCCCATTGAAAGGCAGATCTAGCCAACATCAAACTTTCCACATCAGATCCCTTCTATTTCTACAATGTCTAGTCTCTAACCCAACTATGTGTTTACTATTTTAAGAGTCCTTGTTGCTTCTGAACACCCGTTAGTGTCCAGGTACTAACTCTGCCTTCCTCTGTGCTTCCCACTGGAGCTTCCATGTCCACTGCTTAGAGGTCACTTGGCCACCCTCCTGCAGACACTCTGGTCTTCTGTTATCAACACAGCCAATCTGGCATGCCAGCAGGGCTTTGGGAGGAAAAGCAGCATCCCTCTGGGCCTAGAGAGTCCTTTGACAGAGTTTACTCTCTCCTCTCTTCCAGCACCGAGTCCTGGACACATTGCTGACTCGATAATCCAGTAAGCATCCCTCCTGAGTGGACCTGGCATATGCAGAGTGGAAGGATGTTTGCATCCAAGTGCTTCCCTCTGGAATATTTTTTTTTGCTTATAAACCAGACATCAGCCAGGAGTATTTTAGAGAACAGGAATTTCAGCCTAAGGATAAAGAGCCGGGTTCTCTTGTTCACATCAGCATTTGGGAGTATAATCAGTCGGTCCATCGCTCCTCTGCCTGATAATTCAGCCAGTTTCAGCAAAATTTGACAGTAGGTTAGAAGTCTTAGACATTCCTTCCACACAAACAGGCAGTTAGAGAGAGCAGGAATAATCCCAGTGCAAGCCTTATTAGACATCCAAGGATCCAGAGGGAAGCAAATGCTCAAAAAACACATGGAGGCAGGAAGCATCACTGCTTTGCTCCTCGCTAACCAGTTGCTTTTCACTGGTTTAATTCCAAGGCACTAGGATGAATGGCACTTTAAGACAAAGCTGGCCTTAATCTCCTCACAGCCAATGTGTGTGTACCTGTTCCCTGCCCCACTCTGGCCCAGGTACCTGCATATAATCCACCTTAAATCTGAGGAAAGAGAGGGAATAGGATCAATGGATGTGTCAGTCCTGGGGCAAACATTAAGGTCCAGAATAGCAACAAGGTGGTGACTCTGAGTGTCTGTGGGGGTTCCTGCTTCCCCCTGCACCCCTCTTCTCTTCTGTAGCTATTACTGCTCCTTCTGCTTTGAACTGCCAGACTCTTTCCATCTGCCACAGCAGCATCTGCAGCGTGGTGTGCTGGCATCACTGCAGCAGCAGTATGCGACTTGGCAGGTATTAATGGATTCATTTATTGTCAGATTCCAAAAAACCTGTGGATGGGCATAGCAGGTGCATGCTGAAGCCACTATCTAGTCCCTCCAGCTTCCTGGAGTAGTTTGCATGTAGCTGAGTGTATTTGCTCCCTGGTTTCATGGCAGGAAGATCAGGATGATTGTACTGTAGTGTAGAATAAAAGTGTCCTTGCCAAATCTCCAGGCATTACAGGAATGCTCTCCAGCCATAGCCTCTGCATCTCCTGTATGATACCTTGACTGTCCATATGCAGTATTCCAGGTGGGTACCCTCTGCAGAGTGTATTTTGTGATACAGAACAAACCCAGGATGCTGCTCTCTTAGGAGTCATAAAAGAGGTTTAAGAAGGAAATTCCATTTAGACATGGAGGAATGCAGCACATGTTTGAAGTTCCAGTTTGTTGAGACCGCTGTCTCATGGCAAGACCTGGGGAATGCAGGATTTAGACTGAATTTCCACTGCCAGACAGAGACACTGCAGGAAAAAGATCCCCAGACATACAGGGGACCTGCAGCTTTTTCAGCTGAGGGACTGGAAAGGTAGCAGAGTCCTTCTAAAATTCCTTACTGGGGTAATTTCTGTCAGATTTGGACCCTGAAGCAAAATGAGTCTGGGTTCTGGCAGTAACTCCTTGTTTTCTCTTCAGCAGCTACCAGAAAAGAACTGAATAGAATGACTTTTATTTCCATTGCTTTTCCTCTGCTGTTTAGCCTCGACCTCGGTTACCTCTTTCCTGCTACGGCAGCTTGGGCACGGCTGGAGCTGGTGGCAGCATCTTTGCATTTGCTGCACGAGCAGCAGGGAGATCAGTCTGACAGAAGAGACTGGGAGTGCACAAACCTCACGTGTGTGATCAGTCAGAACAGCATTCTTCTGGCTTGCTTTAGCCCCTAGATACAAGCCAGACCTCAAAGGAGAGTTTGGGAATGTTGATTTTTTTCCTCCTTGCTGTAAATGAGGGAGTGCTTTGTCTGCAGACAGTTTTCTCCTGGGGGAGAGGCATTTCCTCTTCTTAAATGAACAGAGAACTGGGCTTTTCCTTCTGTAATGAAGAAGACTCCAACTGAGGCTCTTTTTCTGGCCTTTGCCAAAACCTGAAATTATCTCCTTTCTTACTGCGAGTTTTGAATGTTTTGCTGGCCTTGTTTTCCCTAAACTTCCCCATTGTCACACATCCTGAGAAAAGGTATTCCATTGCCTCTTGGAGGAAATGCCACTCTTCTCATGAGAGGGCCTCTTGACTGATGTCTGCTGTGATTCAACAGATCAAGGACACATTTTTCTTAAGCTTTTGTTCGAGATTTCAGAATCTTCTGAGCTTCTGTGCTCAGTTAAAAGTCTATCATGAAATGGAGTAGGCTGCAGTGATCGTCACAGAAGTGGAGTAGTTCATCAGTTAAGTGTGTGTTTTCAAAGCTGTAGTCTGATGGGACATTTGTGAATCAGCAGCATGTAGTCCAAAGTGAAATGCAGGAGAAGAAGGGGTTTGTCAGGAAGCTCATTTGGCTTAACCGGATACATATCACAGCTGGAATTTCTGGATGAAAAAGTGCAACTGTTTGGGTAAAAAAAACCTTGCTGGTGGGTTCAAAGGACTTGAAAAGCTGTGAAGAATTCCACAGATGTTTCAGGAAGTGATGTATGCCTGGCATCTCCCTGTCATGCCACAGAACAGGCAGAAAAGGGACAGAAGAGGACAATGACAACATGTGAGAAGGGCTATAAAACAATGAGAAGTGAATAAAAAAACCCAGAAAGACAGCTGGAACAATCAGACATTGGTGTGAGACTGTTCCCAAAGCCCTGGGATGGCTGGGAGATGGATTCCATAGGTGGGTGCTGGGTGTGCTTCCATAATTCCAGGTGCACTGAATTTGCAGTATACGTGCTGTGGAGTTCCCCTGTGCACACAAACGGGTTTGCCTGGCACAGAGCAATGCAGGTGCCGGTGCAGAGCTGCTCCAGCATCACTCCTCTGGCACACGCAGTCAGTCTGAGCCCAGCAGACTTTGGCACGTGTGGAGAATGGAGGGATCCTTTAGGCAAGTGGAGAAGTAAAACGAGAGAAAAAAGGCATACGTGAACAGTGGGGATTCAGCCTAGTTTGGATTTAGCTCTTTCAAAACCACTTATCAGTGCTGTACAAAAACAACTCATGGTTCTGTAGGATCACTTTCTGAAGCAGACAGATGCCTGTTACGTTAGAAAATGTGGAAAGGCTGCCAGGAAAGTTCTTGCTATTTAGGTTAATTAGTAGCTCTTTGGTTTGCCCAGCAATGGGAGCTGGGCTAGATCCCAGGCCAGGAATGTTGCTTGTTCCACCCCAGCTGAGAACTGTTAAGCTGGAGTGAAACTCAAGTGTTTTGATGCAGTAACCCTGCAGGGGGAGGTTGGTGCTACGTTGGTTACCACGTTTGCTTTGCCTGCGTAGGAACAGCGTAAGTTGTGTCGCTGTTACATTGGTAAAGCTGCCATAAATAATTAGCATACGCTTTGTACTTTTGAATAATTTTTAATAGCATCTTTTATTTCCCTGAATGACCTGCAAGGAAGAGCCCTGCAGGTAGTCCAAAGAAAGCAGCCCCAAACATTTCTCTTTGGAAGCACTGTCCTCAGCAAATTAGACACAGAGGCCTTTGGAATGGTCTGCTGGTTTTATGGAGGCTGAAGATGTAACATAGAAGCAGTGTCTGCACTTCACGTTGAATTCAGACATTTTCCATGCTAAAATAATTCCGTCTTCTTCATTTGCTTCCTTTTCCTGTGGATCCTTTTCCAATTGATACATTTTATACTGTGAGTTTTTACAGATACTGGCACTGGTCAAACAGAATTCCTGACCAAAATCCAGACAGGAATTTATTGCAAAATAGTATCTGTCTTTCCTAGCCAGCTGCTGTTCATTTGGGGTAGCAGGGAAGATGGCTTTAATTTGTCTTTTAGTTACACAGAGTTAGTTTAGGATTTTTTTCGACCAGTCTGTTTCTGGGGTTTTCAATGGCTGTAGGATCATGACATTTTTCACCTTCAATTAATGCAGGCAGTCCCAAAATTGACCTTCATGCCCTGAAGCAATCCAAACCCTTCATTTCTCTGGACAGTCACTCTAGTGCTAATATTGCATTTTACATGTAATGGTCATAGGAACAGAATGGTCCCGCTGTACATCCATACCCTTACAGCATATATCCCAAAGAAATCTTGGAATACCCCTATGAACAAATGATCATCGTGGCTGTAGCCTTTGTTATTATGTCAAAAATCAGTAAAGAAGGAAAATGTGCCATTTGTGTAAGCCAGTATTTTAACACATGTGAAGGAAACAGCAAATCTCAGGCAGCAGCAGAGCTCTGCAAATGGGGGGGATGATTATGGGTGCAAGTGATGGCAAAGCCCATGTGGGAGCAGAACACGTTCAAATGTTGTCAGGTCCTGAGGATGCTCCTCTGATAATGCTCCTTCTTCTTTTGCAAAACAGGGAGTAAGCAAAATAATCTGTGATGTAATGGTTTGACTTGGCATTTATAACTTGCAGGCGAGTGTTTAACAAGTCAGCGGTTTAGGGTTATGGAAATATCAGCAGAGAGAAATACTGTTGCTTGAAACTGTGAGATGGTTTTATGGACTTCCTTTTTTTACAGATTCGGTTAAACAGCAGAGGACTTATCTATTCTGTTGGTCTCCTGCTGGCATCTGTTTTTGTCACAGTATGTATATAGTCTTTTGTTCTTCATTTCCAAAAGAGAGCTTTTTACAGACATTTTCTTCACCTGTTCCTTCCTCACCCCCAGCTGAAATGGTGTTTGCAAAGTCTGGTTAAGGGATAGGAGCGGTCACTGCTGCTGGAAACTTCCCGAGACCCTGCTCTGGCACTCCGCAGCAGTCTCAGGATGACACTCCTATTGGAATGTTTGTCATCGGAGGAGCCTGGGAGATCCACTAGTAATCGTTAGTTATTTTTGTGCTAGGGCTGAGGCAGATCCCTTGATGCATGATGAGGTCCATTCTCCTGTGGGACAGGTAGACAAAACACTGTACAGGGTGTTCGGTCCTCTGTAGGATCGTTCTGAAATATAATGCAGTCCAGGAAAAATAGTGCCTGGACATGACAATGTTTCTGTTGAAATCAGTGCTTCATATTCCCTGACCTTTCCCAGAAATGATAGAGAGAAAAGGAATGATGTGACATCTTCCAAGTCTTGAGACCAGGTGCTATAGAGGGGAGTCCTGTGTGTTGCATACCGGAACAATTCCCTCGTACACAAGACTTTAATCTTCGGTCAGAGCAAACTGCGAAGTCAAGCACAGTCTTAGAGTGTGTGACTCTAGACTGAGGTGCAGAGGAGCACGTGAAACATTTTGAGTGATGAAAAGGGAATCTGGCCTTTAAATGCGTTTCTGATTGAGTTAAGTGGGATTGTTCTTGCCGAAATGGAATTCATTGCAGAAACTTAAGCTGAAGTGATGTTAAGTCAGGGTGGTTTCCCTGACTGCTGTTCTGATTTACTGCAGCTGTGGTCAGCTCACTTGCTGCAGAACTTGGTTAGTGATTGCTTCCAGCTGATCATCATCATTAAGGGGACAGCCCTCTTCTTGCTCCTATAGTTGAAGAGGGGATTTACCACTTTATTCGAAATGTTCCTGCTGTGGTGGCTTACTCTGTGTTTATTGTAGGTCTTTGGTGTCCACATGAACAAATGGAAACTGGATAAGAAGCTAGGGTGTGTGTGCCTTTCCCTTTACGGCATCTTCCTGTGTTTCTCCATCATGACAGAATTCAATGTTTTCACTTTTGTGAACTTGCCAATGTGCAGAGATCACTAATGCAGGTGGCAGACTGTCAGGAGGAGCTTCCTTCTTACCTGTGCAATACGAGCCACGGCTGGCATCTCCTGGACGCGGTGCACCTCCGAGTCGTGACACATGTCCTGCTCACTGTTCATAGGACCCGTGGCCCCACCTAGGTTTGCCCTCTCCCTGGCCCCCACAACCTGGAACAATCCTGCGTCGATGTGAAGAGGTTTTTTTTCAACACTCCTGTGATTTCCGAGCTCAGTTTTTGAACAGTGTGACTGGGATTCGATGAACTGGCTGCTAACTGGCGTTAAGCCAGGCAAAACTGGTCTGCTACAATTCCTTCTTTTTTTAAGTTATTTGATGGAAGACTAATTAATTTATGACTTAAGACTATTGCTACAATGCAGAAGAGGGTACGTCGTACAGGGGCTGACTCAAGAAGAATCATGGAAATTTTTTTGGTTGTGGGGGGGTTTTGTTCGTTTGTTTTTAGTTTTGGTTTTGCTGTTTTTGTTTGTTTGTTTGTTTTGATGGGGGGGAGGGTGTTCTTGTTCTTTTTTTTACTTGCCAGAGATCACCGTCCTGTCTTGCATCTTCTCCTGAGCACTGGGTCTCCTGTAACAATCCAAAGGTCACAGGACAATGTAGAATGGAAATGCAGTTCAAGATACTCGGCATAAAAATGGATAAAAGAAGTTTGTCAAGGCAACAGCTGATGACTTTTTACTATAAATAATGAATCTTGTACAAGTGTGATGAGGAATGCAAGCTAAATGTGGATACAAAGGGTAAACACTGCTACCATTTTACTATGAATGTTGGAGTTTTATTACTAGGGTGTTTATGTCATTTCCAAGCAGTAGTTTGATTGCCAGCCCAGGAGGGCTACCAAGGTGTCCTGGTTTTTGATGGTCTGCACGTGGACGTGGAGGGTCAGAACTTTCTCTGCTTCATCAGATTTCTTGTTTTGGGGGGATTCAATTGTTCATGTCTTATTCGTTCTGAGAAGGACATAAGTACGTGTCAAAACTTTTCTTAAATGAGTTACAGGCACTGGTTTCTTTAAGAGGAAAGAGGCATATTTTGCACAGACATAGTTACTGAAGTCATAATTTGCCATTCTTTAAAGAATACACTGGACCTGGCCAGATATTTGTCATCTTAAGCAGTTGATAACAGATTACCTGATAACAGATCATGTGGATTCATCACCCCTCCTTTGGGAGGGGAGGAAGACACAGACCGAGATGGCACTTTTTAAAACGTGGAATATCTTCAATGCAGACTTGCTCACAGATCTTAAGTTATTGTGAAAGTTTAGCTATTCATTGTTCCAATATCCCAGCTAGATTTTGTATAATTCTGTATTAATATGCAGGCAGATTCTACCCCCTGAGAAACACCATCACAGCTTCGTTTATATGTATTGATACTGTGGATTCTTGCCACTGCAACTCTTGTATTTACCTTAAGAACTGATCACTTCTGATCCGTTTTGTATGTTTTTTCCTCTTTCTTGTATATGTTCTACTATGAAATGTATTAAGAGACTACCAGCTAGGTGAATGTTTTTGTCTATGGTACAAACAGAGGCAAATATTAATGGTAAAGGTACAGCAAACCCTACATAAAAGAAAGAAAGAAAGAAAAAAAAAAACCCCAAACACCAAACCCTAAACTATAGCAGCAAAAAAAAGAACTCCAACTTATAAGAAAAAAGAAGAGAGTCAGGACAAAAAGCCAATTTTTATTTCATTTGCACCTTTTGAATTTTCTTTTGGCAAAATGTTGTAAATGAAAATACTTGCACCCTTGAATTCCATACAGTTCAGTACCTGATTTTCGTTCTTTCCTTGTTATGGTAAACATTTGGAGGCACTGGCAGCTCCTTGCACTGTGATTGTTAGCGGAGTCCTGTGGAAAAAGCTGTGTCCTGTTGGCCTCGGGGAACAACGTGTGCTGGTGGATCCCTGGCAAGAAGAAGGAAGGGTCCAGGGACAGGCGGTAGAGAGAGTCAATGACATGTCTGCATTGTCCTTTTTCATTCTGGAAAACAGTTGTGTTGCTACTTGTTGAGCTTTGCAGCTGTTGCTTGAGCAGCCTTCTCGTACCTGTGCCCGTGGGACGTCCTCTGGCGTTAGGAAGCCCGCTGTACCTTCCTTTGTTGGGTTTTTGTTTCTTTTGTTGTTGCTGATGTTGTTGTTAATGAGATGAATAATAATAATAACCACTAAAATGCCTAAAATACTTTCTCAAATCGAACGATGTTGGCAACTATGTGGCATGTGTCAGTAAAAGCCACCCCACAAACACAGCTTACTCTTGTAGCGACTAAAATGCCTAAAATACTTTCTCAAATCGAACGATGTTGGCAACTATGTGGCATGTGTCAGTAAAAGCCACCCCACAAACACAGCTTACTCTTGTAGCGAGATGCAGTTGCTCCTAAGCAGAGTGTGTCCTTGCTGACAGAAGGGACAGATCAGCGGAAGGAAAAAAAGGAGAGAAGTTTCATATCAGGGCCTATTATTACTTCTATTTTGAATATTTATACTGCTGCTCCAATGGAGCCAGTTGGATCTATTTCTGCGAAATAGCCATTACCTATCCCATGGCACAAAACCTGCATGAGTATTTTTTAGGAACTTTTCCTATTGGTGTGCATTGAATACTGTAGTAATTGTAGCTTTGCATCATGTGCGAAACCTGAAATACCTTGCTTTGGTGTTTGTGTGTTATGCTAGGATGTTCTGCAAGTCGCTTGTTCTAAGCAGGAGCAAAAGGCACCTTGAACTGCCGTTAGCTGTGCCATAGATGCACTGACATGGGCCTCCGAGGCGTGCTTACGGTGTGCAGCCAAATCAGCAAGCGCAGGCCCGGTTTGGAGCGCGACGGACCAACTGAACGTGCGCCTTCTTGTCATGGTTGCTGAAGGAGCCCGCCCCTCTCACTTCCGTGAGCACAGCCATGGGCTGTGGGAAAGCCCCCAAAGCAAAAAGCCAGCAGTTTCTGCCCGAGTCTCCAGGACTCGCACGCACAGTTACGTGCGAGTGCCGCGCACGTCCGTGGCGTTACGGAGTCTGGCAGGGGCCTGCGTTTTGAGGGGTCCTCCCCTCCCAAGGTTAGACTCTGGAAGTCCCCGGCTGTGCTGAAGGACATCCAGCACCTGGCTCCAGTCTCCTGGTGGGAAGCTCTGCTGTGCCTATCGCTGCCCGAGCCGTGGGTCATCCCTGGGATGTGGGGCCGCAGGACGCGGCCTGTCTGGCAGAGCCTTTGGGGACTGGGGCCGTGGGTGGCCGGGGGGCACCGCCTGGGGGAAGGAGGGAGTTTCAGGGGCTGGGAGGGGCCAGGGTTGGGAGGCTGGAGGGAACCACTAGTGAAACTGGGCTGGTTTGGGCTGGGGTTTTTAGTGTCATTGTGACTCCTTTGCAGTTTTATGCTTCTGAAAGTGAGGGTCGCCTTCGTGTCCGAGGCTGCTCTGGTCTTTCGACCAGGCAACTGTTTTTGTTACCATTCCTAGCAGCTTCAGTGGATTCTAAATGAGTATTTGAAAGGGAGATTAAAGAGCCTTTTTCTCAGTGGAGAGGCTTCACTGCAGCTCTGGCTTTGACTTGCTGTAAGTATGTGATCCTTGGCTGGCTTCTGCTTGACGTGGATGGCCTTTGTTTGACAGCGGTTCAAATGGTAGGGTAGGGTATGATATGAGGTGGTCTTAAGACATGCTGGGAAAACTGCTTTTGTTCCTACCGAAGGTGGATTTTATCCCTGCCTTGTTTTTTTTTTTAATTTATTTTTATTTTTCGTGTACTGCACTTTTTGGTAGCTTCTGCAGTGGGAGGACCAATCTGAAATGTGTGCACAGGAGGAGATTTTCACTGGCATAATTTGTTGGTTTTGCTGTGATGACACTTGCCTGCTTAGTTTTCAGCTTTCTGTCTTCAGCTGTGTCTCTGAAATCAATGGATTAGCTTTGGGTTTATGGTGATAGTGCTTGTGGAGAACAAGATGCGAGACTGGCTTTTTCTCCTGACAAAACAAGTCAGGTAGAACAGCAGTCTAGTTTTAGAAAAAACAATGTTCAAGGTAGGTGGAGTAACCTGTTGGAACAGGAATTTTTATATGTTTTTTTCCAAATAACCATGTTAATACTTGTGAGTAAAATCTATATGGAATATTGTTGAATAACTTCTAGAGAACCGTAGTTTTCTGCTGATTGACAAATGTTTCTTATATTAAGATTTTTTGGAAGCCCTGATCCTTTCAATTAAAGTTCACAGAGATGCAATAGTGTGAGGTTTATCTATTTCAAAGTTACACCACCAGAGCTTTAAACTTGTTTAAATACATACTTTAAAAATCAATCTCAATGGACGATGCTTACCTGGATTTAATTCTGCCCTGTACTGGTGACGTTTCAGTTGATCAGCGGTCACTGCAAGTTAGTCTAAACCAGACTTGAATCCAGGTAAGAACGTCTCTTTCAGGTTGGTACAACTTTAACTGAATCAGTTTAAAGCCAGCTTTTAAGGAAAGGGGTGGAAGTTTGAATTCCTGAAAGACTTCAGCCACTTCGTTTCAGATTTAAGGAGCTGCAGAGTCTGGGTGTGCCGGATGGATGTACCAAGCAGAGTGCAAGGCTTACTTTCAGGAAGAGAGTTTTCAGTATTCACGGACTTGAGTGAAATGTGACCTGTGTCAAATCAGGGGCAGAACCCCAGTGACTGTTGTAGGTCAGTGATGTGTTTGCAGCAGTGAGTCCTGGAAAGGATGGGGACACTGCATTTTTTAAAAGATGAGTGAACTTTTTATTTTCTTACCTGAATAGGTGAATGGCTATTAATACTACAAGCACCTTTAAGGGAATTTACATGAATATTCTGTTAGCACTCAGTGGCCTCAAATCTGAAGCACAGTTCTGAAATGCATCTACTTCTACCCAAACTGCTTGGACTTGCTTGGCTGAATCGCCTCAACCAAGCTCAGGTGTGGACAAATCCATGCCTTTTGGAGAAGTTTACTTTATTCATGGGGAAAACAATGGCGTAAGAAATGACAGCCTGTTCTGTTGTGCACTGGGAATATAAACTGGCTATGAAATCAATTATTTGCTGGCTTGAAACAGCCTGAGATCTAGGCCACGTTATCCAAGTTTGGGCAGAAGCATGTAATTTCAGGAAAGCTTCTAAAAAAGCACAGTTTGTTTAAAACAACAGATTTTTAAATGTATTTATATAGCTAAAATGACATTATTGTGGTATATTTTAGGTAGGTTTTTGTTTTACTTTTTGTAATAGCCTTGCAGAACAAATTTTAAACCTTCCACACCGAAACAACCTGACAGAAATCTTGTCAATATGATCTTTGTCTGGCAGGTAGGATTTGCATGGTGCTAAAAGTCAACACGATAATTTTACAGCAGCAATTCAACGTAACATTTTCATTGCCAGTCGAGGGAACGCATAACACCGTGTGCCTGCACCTGTGGAGACTGTTGTAGTTGATCACGGATCTGTATAAATGTTGGGATGTGCCATGACATCTTTTTCAAGGGCAGACATTCCTGTAGACTCAGCGGCCGCCTGCCACTTGCTTCCTCGAGATTTGATCTTGCTCCTGCTGTTGCAAGGATTCAGAATTTTGCCTCCACTTTCTCGTAGCCTGAATCCCTCTGGCTTTGAAGGGCTGACTCACGTCCTGCTTAACACGGCACGAATGTGCTGGGCTGGCAGGAACGGTGTGGGGGTTTGGATCCAGGAAGCTGATGGGAGCAAAGGCGAGGAGATCTTTGCTTGGCACACCGATCTCTGACCCCCAGGGCCCCAGCAGTGCAAGGTGACTGCCCGCCTGTAAGGTGTCCCCAGCCACTGAAATGGCCACTCACTGCACATGCCTGGGGAGGCTTTTTTGGGATGTCTTTACAGAGGCTCTCCCAAGGGAAATTTGCACCTTATGCAAAGACAGGCATTATACGAGAAACATAATTGGTCTAATGAAGGGATTCTAGATCTGACCTGAGCCTTTTACACCGGGTGAAGCCAAGCTGTTCTACTGAGGGATTCAGTCATAAGTTCCTGTAATTCACTGGCAGATTTTGAGCATTATTTTTTAAAATGTATGAACATAGGTTTGTATTCAAGCAACATACATACACACATGTATATACGTATGTATATACTTAGTAAAGCGTATGTGTCCAGTGTTGTTCAGTTGAAGCCATGAGGTAACCAGCTGTCTCTGCGTAGGAATAAAGTCTTATCATGGCAACTGCTAAGATGCTATAAGTGTCTGAGTATTTAAGACAGACTTACACATACCTACTTATAAACTCAAGAGATGGTTGCAAGCTTTTGTTGGTTTCCACATTGTATTGGCCACATACTGTGAGCAGCAATGGCGGTTGCATATCTCTAATATAGCAGGTCAAAAGCTTAAACAGCTTGTCTTATGTCCATTCAGTAGTATTTCTAGTTGTAACTGTTGTTACTCATTTGAAGTTCTGGTTCCATTTGCCAAACATAAAGACAGCTTTGAAAAAGCAAAAGGACCATGTGTGAGACACTGAGGAGGTCAGGGAATTCTATTCTGCATTTTATTTATTTATCATACACAAGGAGCTGAGCCTCTGGTTCAGGAAAATATTTCTTCATGGTGGCAGAAGATCAGGAACCTAATTTCAGGCCCTTCCTAAAGCTAATGCCAGATTTCCCTGGATCAGGGACCAAGCAGACTAAGCCATTAAAAGCATCATTCCATCCTTCTGAGTATCCACAAAAAGTGGTAAGACCTTCTCAAATGCTTCTTATAACTTGTATTAGTAGACAAGCTGAGGAATCCTGAGAGGCCCAGAGATGCTTCTGCAGTGCTCACCTCTTGATCTCTGAGAGTAGAAATATATAAATAACAAATACTCCTTGCACTCCTAATGTTTGTAATATCACTGTCACTAGGTACCATTTGCAATAATCAAAATTCACTTTTCATATGATACCCACAAGTAGATTTTATATTTTTATTTTTTAGGATTTTTTTTTTATTTTCTTAATTACCTGCTTTCAGTAAGCAAGTAATTTTCCTCTGCCTGGTTTCCACGGCTCTTTTTAACAGCACGTGATTGGCTCTGGTTAAATGTGAAGATCTCCCTAAAACAGGTGCCATGTGCCAGCAAACGCTTGGGTGAAGCTGACATTTATTGTCCCGGCCTTTTGACAAGGTTGTTACCATTTACAGCAGGCGAGGACCTTCCGCCTCGAGACCCTGCAGATAAAACAGTCCCGGCAATTGCAAACACACTTCCCCTTGTGCACCGCGTTGGTTTGGTTTCAGGTGGATCAGGAGATCTCCAGTGCAGAACAACCGTCACGTGGTTGCTGTCAGTGTGGATTACAGTAGGGTTGTTGGTGGGAAATACAGGAGCAACGATGGAGGGGTTTTAAAAGGTATTGGAAGGGGCCTGTGTTTGACCAGCTTCTACAGACTTGGAGAATTCAGATTAGGAAGGAAATAAAAGGAAGATAAAGGCTGATTGCAAACAGTTCAGCCTCAGCCCTTCATGAAGGTTTGTGTAGTGGTCAAGCTTTGCCTAAAGTGGGCTCCCATATTGTGTCAGGCGCAGAGCTCAGCCGAGGTGTTCATCCCTGGTGCTCAGGAGCAGCGATTCCCAACCTCTGAGCACAGCATACATTTGTGTATCACAGGATTGTCTCGTGAAGTTGCTTAGGTGAAGTGAGCAAGCGCACAGCTAGAACCACAACAAAGGAGCCAAAGCAAGATGTTTGTGGAATAACTTTGTTCTGAAGGATTTTTTTTGTTTCAGTGGTGCCAGAAGCAAAGGACACAAAGTATGATCCTGTAATTATTCAGCACTCGTGGAGAGGAACTGCAAATGAGAGTAGTATGGCATCACAAAAAGCTGGCTGTTGTGTAATTAGGATACTGGCAACTTTTGCAGGGGTTGGGTTTACATGGAGATTTGCCGGGACAGTACTTGATCCTTATAGCTCTCCGTCTTTCATGAGGAAAGGTGACAAGTACTTTGTCCCTTTGTTAGGGGAGGGAGAGAGAGATGCCAAACCAACGTTTCCAACTCTTATCCCAGCTGCTGGTAGAGTAGCAGTCTGCCTGCCTGAAAGGTGGGTGGGTGTGCATTGAAGATTTAGGGACAAATTTTACTTTGTGTCCCCTGGAGGAACTGTGTGATTGACTTCACTGTCTGCCCTTGAAAAGAACCCTCGCTAGGTCCTTAATGCAGCAGCATGTGTGAGAGATGATGAAAGGAACGATAGGTTACCTTCATCCTCGCATTGATTGTTTGTTTTCAAAACTGAGAGCGAACTAGGAAGATGTTTGTATGGTTCTGAGGGATTTGGGGTTTTGTTTGATGTTTTGCTGTGTGTCAAAGTCCTGTGCAATCTGAAATCTCTGGGCGAGGTCTGGCGGTAGTTTGGGTGCTCCTCTTGCTGGTGCATCAATCAGAGCCACGGCCAGTGGGACATACAGGAGGACAGGTCCATGGTTCCCCTGGCCCCAGACACGGGTGTGTGTCAAGCAGCCCTGCAGGGGAAACGTCACTTCTGCTGAGGACCCCGGCACAAGCCTGGTAAAGGGATTTGAGGCACAGGTAAATCAGGATTCCACTGCAACAAAAAGGTGAGCAGACCTTTTTGAGGTTAGTCCTCAAGTATGTAGCACAAGTTGCGTGGTCCCCCACCCTCCGGTGTGCCACCCCCTCCTCCCTGGCTCATCCAGCAGCTTTTTAAACCAGGCTTTCATCAGGTCAACCCTTCCCGTAGCTCCCGTTTATGCACTAAAAGATATGTCTGTGTTGTCAGAGGTGTTAGGCTGCTGCTCGCTGGAAAGGGCAGTGGGTGCTGTTGGGTGCAGGCTCTCCCGAGAAGCTTCTCTTGGCTTGTTTCTTGTGCGTGTTTGGCCCACTGGTGGCCCTGCGTTGGGGTGGGTTTGCAGATATGTCCCTGTAGGAGCGCGAGTCGGCTGCTGTGGGGACGGGTGGTTTCTTTGCACAGAGGGGCCACTTTGGGGCACTTGAGCCTTTTTCAGAGCCAAGCCCCAGCTGTTGTGTGTAGGTGGTGCCGACCCTGTGCTGCTGAGCCCAGTCAGAGCCAGCCCAGCTCTGTGCCCTGTGGCAACCTGGCATCACTGAGGCACGTGGGGAGATCCCAGTGCCAGCTCTGTGTGTTTGGGGGGGTTAAATCACCTCATGGCCCGGCAGTCAGCTCTTCAGAATCTGATAATTTGATGGAGCTATAATGGAAAAGTTGGTTTGACACTGTGACTGAAGTCTTAGGCTGTTGAATGCAATACCTACTGTGGCTTGTCCTCAGACTGCTGAGACCATGCCAGTCTCTGAATCGTGGGCATGATGAGTTCTCTGCTTTGTGGTTCTGTCTTGGCATCCTAAAGCTGCAGGAAGCACAGCAATAAAAGTGAGTGACTGGAGCACCTTTTGTTTGATCGGGGATCAAAGGACACTGCCTGGGTTCCTTCTCTGTGGGAAATTCTGTGATGGTTCTAACCACAAGGAAGACAATGTAGGTGGAACTGAGTGCAAATGCGCATATAATGTCCGTTATTTACAGCCAGCCAGAAAACAAAACAAGCAGTGGTTTCTAGTAATATGGTTCTACTCCAAATAGCTTTTTATTAAGTCAGCTTGGAAGTGTTAAAACGGTGGAGCCATAGACAAAATATTTGTTACCTTTTGAAATGAGTTATAATGGTTTTGTCATACTTGTACAGGTATTATAAGGTCAGTCTTTCTGTATGTTTTATAACTTATTGTAGAATAGTCTTCTATGCATAGCTGTTCCACTTGGCTGTGTAAGTTAGAAATCTAACAGAAATGAAAGCATGCATTTTTCTCTGTTTGCTGGTAACCTATGAAATTAGAAACTTGTATTTCTGTGTTTTTAATGTGTTATACTATAAAAAAAATTCACAGCACTATTGTCTATGGAATATAAAAATTTTATTAGAATGAATTACTTTAAATGTTTTGTCAATTGATTTAATAATGTGTCAGACACCTACACTAAGACAATATAATGTTTATCAATAAAAATATTCTCTCTTTGTACTAACTTGACACTTCAGGGTGTGCTTGGACGTAGGAGTAGAGCACACCTGTGGGGCTCAATCCCAATGATTTATTCATTTTTTTTGCATAATTCCGAGAATACTTTGTACCCCTTATTTGGCCTCATCTTTGATTAGGGAGCGAAGGAAGAAGAAAAGAGAGTTTTTATACTTTGTATTTCCTATACCACTGATGTGTTTGCTGTGGAGGTGTGTGCACCACAGCAGTTCCCGAAGGAGTTGGCTGGCTCGTGGGATGTGTTCGGGTTGGAGTCCGTGCAGAAACATCACTCTGGGAATTTTATTTGCTGTTGTAGAAGGAGTCAAATTCTGCTCTGTTACAACCATACAAATCTGAAATTACTGCACTGATGTTATTGTCTTCCAGCATAGGGAAGTGGGAGTTGATTGTCACTCTCCCAGCTGGAGGATTGTGTGCCTGTGACCGCTCAGCCATTGACAGCTGTGGTGATGAGAGCCAGTCCTCCTCTGATGCTGTTCCTGGAGTAATATTTTGAGTAATGCTTGGAATAACAAAGAGGGAGAGGTGCTATTATAACAGTTCTGATGTGGCCAGTTTCCATTAGAGTGCTGCAGAGCACTTGTGGACAGGGATGGTTAGAAGCCCATGCTTTGAGAGAGGGAAATACTTGTGCTGCTTTTCTACTCTGCACCAGCTGAGAAGAAGCTGCAGTTTCCCCCCTAACTCAGCCTCCCGTGGTGACTTCCTTCTACCTCATCCCGTGAGACAGTTGGGACACCTCAGCTGCCCCCCCCNAGAAGATTTTGAGATCCTTGAATGAAAAGGCACGTAATTGGGTCTGGCTACCTCACCTAAAGCACTTTTACTTACGTCTTTGTAACAGCTGCTGACAAAATGATCTGTTTCTTCTGCAGTACCCAGCATGTCCACAAGAAGCAGTGGTGTATCTTAGGCAGGGTGTTTACTCACACATCCACAGCTATTTCCAGGTGCAGAGGAGTCGTGCAGGGCAGAAAAAGCACACGTGCTGATCCTGCACCTCTGTCCGGGAGGGCAGAGATGAGGTGCAGCCTTTGATGTTAATGCAGATAATGTCTTTTATCAGTGCAAGCCCAGCAGTTGTCTTGAAAATATTTTCCATTGGTGTGATTGTTTACTTTCCAGCTCTGCGTGCTGGCAACCCAAAACATACGTTGGAATCCATATGCTGCATCTCTGTGGATAGTTCCCCATGACTCGTTTTCTGGTTCAAAGATAATCTTGCTTCTTGTCACAATTTGGCACAGTTCCAGTTGTCTGTTGGAATCTGAAGATACTCTCACTCCTTACTCCCTGCCACAGCGATATGCCAAATATGCATCCTTTTTGAATCTGCCTTGTGATTACTTCACTTTAGAAAAATGTTGTGCAACTTGCAGCCTGGAAAGTTAGAGATTGGTTTTCAGAGATCAGGGAGTAATTGAATTTCTAACCACTTTCATTGAAGTTAGGAAAATCTGAGTGTGAAGGCTAGCCGTCATTGCTTTCACTGGTGGAGGTATGGATGAGCACATATTAATCTTCATGTATTCACTTTTGCTTTTTTAGAAGCTGTTCTACGTTGTCTTTGCAGTTACTCTTCAGCCATCAGAAACCCTGCCTAAGAAAAGATGTGCAGAACAAACAAAATGAAGCATCAGAGCACAAGTACAAAGTGATGAAAAGAAAACTAACTGTTCTTTCCCTCCTGACCATCTTTATCCATCATAAAGATACAAAACTAGAGCACAAATCCTATTTATTTCCCTTTGGAGGTCACTTCTGGCTTGCTTTACAGAGGCCAGACTTGTGTCTTTGCTACCCCAAAAGCTATTTGCTTTGAAATAAGAGATCTGTTTTCTGTAAGTTGCAGATAATAATCCCCCTCCTGGCTCTGCCCAGTTGATTTTGGCCTGTTTATTCCAACAGAAAGAGTGTGTGACTGCAGGGCAGGACATGGGGCTGCCTGGTGTCCCGAAGCAGTGGGGTTATGCATCGCAGGAAGGCTGAGGCATTTCCATACAGCTCTGTCACAGCCCTCAGGGTTTGGCTGCAGGCACCTCCCAACTCCAGGTGAGACTTCCCACCTGAGGTTTCTCCCATCCTTGCATGGACATGTTAGGACACGGAATCCTGGACACGTCAGCTGCTCCCTGGAAAACAAGGGATTAATGGTTAGAGCTGTTAGTGCCAAAATAAAGTCATTTGGCTGCCTAAAATGGGGCAGCCTTCAAGTTGCTGCTGGGCTGCACAGCTCATGAAACTGCTGCTCCCAGTCCTTGGTGCTGGGAGGTGGATGCACACAGGTGGTCCCAGCACGTCGTGCTTTCCCAGAAGCTGAAGCAGAGGCAGCATAAGGGCAGAACACAGACCCAGGACCGGGGAGGAACTGCAGGTACGTACATTTTGTGCATTTTTCCTCCCTTCTGCAGTGAGGATCGTCCCTCTTGGCACAGCTGAGCGTCTGCCCCCTTCCTGTCCAGCAGCTTGGAGCAGGCTGCAGCATTCAGAGAGGAGGAGGAGGCTGATCTTCAGCCTCTGACTGTCGGGAGCAGGCTCTGTGACTGGCGTGAGGCTTTGCAGTGCCGACCACATCACTAGAGAAGAGTAGCACAGAATGAACAAAAACAATGGAATGCCACAGTCTGGAGATAGCAGGTGCAGTGAAACCACTTCAAACTGCTCACACGAGAAGATTTTACAAGTTAGCCTTTAAAGAATAATGGGAAAAAAAAATAAGTGGCACAATTAATGTATCAGCTGCGGTGGAAATGTCTCAAAATAAGTAACATTTTAAAAAGAGAGCTCTGCTTTGTGTGTGGACTTAAATCAACACTTGTCCTGCCTAAAATTCTTTTGTGCTGACTGCTAGGAGAGCTTGGATTTTAGAAATGTGTTTTCTAATGTTGCAGAGCAATGCCATCTAGGGCATAGAGCCTTACAGTTACCAACAGGAATGCTATCCATCCTTAGTGACAGAGCTTCCTGGACTGAATATTAATAACTGGTTCATCACATCTGCATTAGGCCTGTTGGGATGTGCTCATTTTCAGTATCTGCTTCCAGTTTTCTGACCTATGCCCTTGTCAGTTTTTAATGGATATTTTTGTCTCAACTGGAACATAATGAGTTTCTGTATATACCTTAGTTCCTCCTTAAATCCTCTTGGTAGCTTTCCTCTGTGCAGCACAGCAGGGATTATCAATTGTCTCTCTAATGTTCAGCTACTTGAAGAATCCACCATGGCTGTGATTCAAGCCATGATACATTTGGGCAGTAGATTAAAATATTAAACCTAACAGGCCAGATCTTGCCATCCTTATTCCAAAGCTACTTAGTGTGTTACTGAGGTTGTCCTGTTCAAACCAAGCTGCCTGTAGAACACTGGTCTGCGTTAACTGAAAACATCTCAAGAACCTGGCCCAGCTGCAGCTCTGTCCTCACTCCTGGCTGACACTGCTCTCTTCAGGCTGAAAATGAAGTGCCAAATACAAGGTAAGAACCTGCTGGCTTTGGTCAACGTCTGTGGCAGGAATGACTTATGAACCCAGACTCACATGTAATACATTTTACCCACTATCTTGTCTTCCTGCTTCATCCCATTTGACCTCATCATGTTTGGCCTTTCTAAGAATGGTAGCAATATTTAGGGGCACTTTGGACCTTGCTTCCCCCTGGAGAACAGCGAGTGCTTTAACTGGAATCAATCTCAGGACATTCCTTAAACTCCCGAGGCTGCACACCAGCTTCTGGACCAGCCAGCTTCTGCCCTCTGTGAGTTACACTTGGAGCTGGTAATCCTCAAGTTACTGGCCTTATGTGATTTTGTTGTTTTCACAGCCAGCTTCAAACTGAAGGCAAAATACTTGACTATAACTTGAAAACACACTGGGAAATGTTAATACTTTCTCTAATAAAGACAAGAGCTTTTAACAAAGCTACAGGCATTCTTTCCCCTCCCGTGACTAATGGCATTCTTGTTGCTATCTGAGCAAAGAGGGGACCTGATTCTCCTCCAGGTTCATAGTGGTCTGGTGTGGCTGCCAAGAGGTTAGAACAGTATTGCCTGTGGGCACAAAAATGCACACACACTTTGTCATAGTGAGGCACTGCAAGTCTGGGGAAGCAAGGGTTAGATGTTAACGGTATTAATTAAGAAGCAGAAAGTACATCAGTAACTAAATTTTTACAGTGTCTGCTTAAACAGTGCACTGCTTAAACATGATGCTGAAGTGACAAATAATTGGTTCATCAGAGTTCTCCCTAGTGAATCTGTTGTCCCATAAATTGGTATGGTGTGTGTCACTTTTCATTGTAACTGGAGATTTGGAGCACTGATTACTTTATTTAGCAAACAGTTTTAAAGCCAGGCTACAAACACTGTCTTGTTATTTCTTCAGTAGTGTAAAGATCAAAGAATGAGTCACAGTCATTACTTTCCTGCAAGTTAAGACAGTTGTGCAAGAAGGACTGGGAATGCCAGCCTGTGTTTTTTGGAAGGTGATGGGAGCATGCTCTCATATGCCAGGACCCCATCCACCACAGTGAAGGCAGGGGCTGGTTTATTTGGTACCTGGTACTCCCAAGTGCTTTAAAACTGATGTCCAGCCTTGGATCAACTCAAGTTGCTGTTCTTCAGTGCGAGGTCTGAGAGGGCATCAGTGATGCTGAACGCAGGTGGGCTGAGTTACCCAAACACAGGCCCTACCCCTGTTCCTTCCTACCCACACAGTGTCACATAAAAAAAGATGTGTGTTCAGTGTTCGGATCAGAACATGGCTCTGATCCTTCCCAAGTTCCTGAGGATTACTCCCAGCTGGTGTCTGGCAGTCATTGTCTCCCTGGACAGAGGTCTATCACTACTCTCATGTTACTTTGGCTCAGGCTGCAGAGAATGGAATAGCTTTTGGCAGATACACAGCTGGAACGAGCTCTCATTGGCAACTGGAGGCTTGTTATTACGTCTCCCCTTCTTGCTTCCTAATCTAGTGAGGCTGCTGGTGAGGAGGTGGATCAGATGCCATGGCCCTCACATCTTACACGGTGCTCAGAGAGGGCAGGACATGTGTGGTGTCTTTGCATTATTTGGCCTGCACTCTGCAAGGACTTTCTGAGAAACTTGGGGTTCTGGTCCACACCCTTCTCTGGGAGCTGAGATGTTGAAGTGCTGACACATCCCTGTATGGAGACATATTTTATTTAGTAATTGCTTTCAAAAAAATATTTGAAATTAAAGAAAGGGAAGGTAAAAAGTAAACGCTGCTGAGCTGGAAATGCTGCATTTCCACTTACTTGCTGGCTGTCAGGAAAACTAGATGCTGTCAGATCTCTCATCAGAGCCCCACCACAGAGTACTGATGTGAGGGAGTGTTGAAAAGCTGCTAGCCAGATCTACTTTCATGGGACAAAGCTGAGAGAAAGGGAAGAGGTGGAACAAGGGGGGATTCTGTCTCACTGTACATGGCAGGTCATGCCTGAGCACAGAACAACTCAGGATCCCAATAACAGCCTTGCTACAACAAACTAGTCTTGCAGAAAAACTAGTTGGTTCAGCTCTGTGTGGTTTTGTTCACTTACTGGTTAGTGGGTTTGTTTGTTTTTTTTTTTTTCTTTCTGTGTAATTATGTCTCCTCTGCTCACTGTATGAAAAGGTAATTAGGAAAACTAACCTAAATATCTCAGTCTGTTTTGCTCTTAAGCAGTTTTTGCTGTGCCTTCTTTCATGCAGTTTGATTCCCATCTCCCTCCTTCCTTGCTGCAAAACACAGCTGAGTGCAGATCAGAACAAGAAATGCAACCTGATGGCCGAAGTGTAATATGCTTAATGCTGCCAAGGGTAAGAATATGAATGTACGGAAGTAATTGCTGTCACTTGCTATAAGCTGAAACACACATCGTGTTTCCAGGTGAGAAAAGATCACTCTGCAGTCATCAGAGGCTGGGGGGCAGGTGCACCTCCGTGGCTGGGAGATGGCACAGGTATGTATACCTGAGGTGCAGCAGCAGCACGTTCAGCTTGCAGGAGAGAGAGCCCTGCAACTCATCCGTCTTTGCTGTAAAAAAGTGCTGTAGTTTCTCTTCTCACTCCCACAGAGCTCAAAGCAGTGTGACAGGCATCTAGGACAGGAGCCAGTGCAAGAGGAAAGTCTCTTGATGTAGGAATCTTGGCTCCCATGAGAGAAGCTAGCTGAAGGAATGAATAGTTGCTCCGTGCTGCAGCTGCCACGGTGTGCCAACAGATAAACACATCTGTTTTCTATCCCCTCAGTATATACTCAAGACACTGAAGATCCATCTCAGTAACACTTTTCCTTTGTACTCATGATGTGATTTTTTTATAGCTAAAGTACATACTGCCCAGGCCTAGCCAAAACCAAATTACATGAGAAAGCTTCCCTCATCTCTCCAGGGTATATAATACAGCAAAGTAGCAGCTTGGGGAAAGCTATGTGCCAGCCCTGTCCAGACTAGACAAGTGCTCTGGGGCATCCCACCAGTGCTTAAAGCCTTCTCTCTACACATGGGTCTCTGCCCCACACCCGCATGATGGGAAATACAGCCCAGCCGTTCGGGGCTTGGGAAGAACTGCTGTTCTGCAGGCTTACTGTACGTATAGAAAATCATGCCAAGCCCAACTCCAACTCGCAGCTGGATTGAGGGGAGGCGTGTCAGTCAGGGATAAATAAGAAACACAAGCCATAAAACTTGACCCCATACTTGGGGGTTCTTCAAAGGCTGTACGTGGCAAAGGCTTTTCCAGGGAATTTCCTCCGGTCCTTAGAGGTCAGTTCTGCTCCAGTTTGGCAGGGCTGGCTATATCCTAACCTGCCTCTTGTTTACTGCCTTGTTTGCTGTTGTTTTGCTCCATGACTGGCAGGCACCTCAGTCAACTGCTTTTAAATGCTTTTGGGGGACAGCAGTGTCTCCTCCCCTCTCTGTAAGGGTGGCCAAGAGCTCCGATAGCTGTGCCAAGCCAGGCACTGCAAAACTGGACTTCGGTGCCATCTTCAAGGCTACCTGAATAAACACTAGCAGCTTCCAGAGGACTGAAAACTCAGTCACGATATAGCTTGTGATACATGCGCTTTAATGTCACAGTTTTGTGTGGTATTTATGCAGGTGGAGCAAGTTTCAGAGACGCTGGAGAAAGCCTGTGGGACTCACCACGGCTACCACAACTGGCAAGCAGGATTGCTTCAGCTGCCTCCAGCTCATGCCAGGAAAGTTTCCCACTTTTCTGTCAAAAGGCAGTTAGAAATTGCATGAAAGCTGCAGCAACAGAAGCTGCTCAGCCTGGCCAACCGGGTCTGTTCGGCCTCAAGATTAATGGCAGCTGTCATGGAGGCTGTGGATTAATCTAAGTATTACCCTCTTGGAAATAAGACAGTATTCCTTCATCCTGCTTCCTCAACCCTAGGTAGGTATCCACCTTTCATTTTAATGGTCTGGACCTTGGAATTGCTTATACCCCCTGTAAGCAGATTTTTCTACTGCTGCGTGTCTTTGAATGTGTTCCTAACCACGCTTGGCACAGCAGCTGCCTCCTTGCTGTGATCACTGGCATTTTTAATGGGCACTCTATTTACAGAGAAGGCAGCTGCCAGAATGGAAGGGAAATGTTGTTCTCATTGTTTTGTTACTTAAATAACTTGCACTGAAATAATTCTAATAAACTTGTGAAACACTGAAGTGCGGGGATCCTGGAATGAGCTGTGGAAAATGCACATTTTAACGGCATCCGATGCTGTGGCTTATCTTACACAGCTCCTTGGCCCAAGTTGGCGAACCGAGCCCGTGGGACGGATCCCGGTGACCGGGGATCGGTCTGTGGGAAGGACACCCCGGACCCCGAACAGGTAATGCTGTGACGGGGCCCGCGGGGGCGGAGCTGCCCCGGTGCCGTCCCGCCGGCCGTGAGCTCGGCCTGCTCCCACCGCGGGGCGCTCCCGGCTCGGCCCCGGTC
>VXAY01002665.1:259354-320174 GCA_013399855.1 Oxyruncus cristatus
GGAGCGGCCGGGCCGGGCCGGGCCCAGACGAGCCCGCGGGGCAGCGTCGTCTCCGCCCCGGCCGCAGCCGCTGCTCCCGACCCCTGCCCCGGTCCCCGCGGCCCCTCCTCGTGTGCGTCCCGCCACCTCGCTGTCCCCTCCGGTGTCACGAAGTCGGGAGGGCGGCGCGGCCCCGGCCCCGGGCGCTGCCGCGGGCAGGAGTCCAACCCGGCTCCACGAGGAGCCCTCGGTCCGAGCACCCGCTCCCCTTGCTGGCTGGAACGGGGGCTCCCGGGGCCCAGAAGAGGGGGATGCAACGTGTGTCTTGTTGTGTCTTTTTTTGAAATATTTTCTTGCAAGTGTTACAAGTTTCTTTTACGTCACACGGATGTGATTTGGTAGATGTAGAAGAGCAGAAGGTGTACTTTGTTAGCTTTGATCCGGCTTCTCGTCCTTCCAGGCTACTCACCTCCGATTTGTTTTATTTGCTTCTTTCCTGAAGTATAGCTCTTAAGCCCTTGTAAGTAAGGAACATCTTATGTGCCTTCGCCAGCACGGCCGTGTTGATGAGGAGTGAGCGAAACATGATTTCCACCAGGTATTTTTGCAAGGGCAAAAGCCCCGGGGGGCGAACGTGAGTGTGCTTACCGGAGCCCGTTCTCCATCAGGGGATAGCTTGGGGTAACCGCTGAGGTGCTTGTCAGGCAACTGGAGTTAATGGTACCTGCAGAGGTGTGTGTGGGCTGCAAAGCTGATGGGGCAGTGCTGGGACTGGCAAGGACTCAAGCCATGACTGCCGCTCCGCAGCAGCTCTGTCTTCAATTCAGCTGTGTCTGCGCTGACTCTGTGAGTAATTCTGTGTTCTGGTGTGATAAAAGTATACCAGTATAGCCGTGGAACTGAGCTCTTGCATTTCCTCAGGCCAGATCTATGTGAAGTTTAATGAGTTTTAGCTCTGTTTAGCTTTAAAAATATTAATTGCTTACTGGGGATCTGAATATTTGATTAGATGAGCAGGAAGAAGTGGGATGAAGCCATACTGGCCAGGGGTCTGCTGGCACAGCTGGATGAGGTGTGTCGGGGCTCTTGTGGGTGACTGTGGTGGATCCTTCTGTCACCCTGTTGCGCTCCCACCCAGCTCGATGTCTCACACTCCACCTCTGAAGCCCTACTGGCTCTTTTTACTAAAGTTTTGGGGGCATTTTTGAGTTGTTGGTAAAGCTAGTCCAAGCAGTAGTTACTGAGACACTGAGTGAGCAGTAGGGTGACTGAATTTTTCAGAAGGGGCTTGCTGCTTTCAAACAAATAAGAAAAAAGGGATAGAACAGTGTCGTTATTCTAACAGTTAAAGCTCTGCTGTTCTGTACTGATGTGGCTGTCACATCGTGGGGATAATAAGGTAATTCACCTCCGGGCAGCAGGAGGGGATTGCTGGAGTACTGCAGGAAGTAGATAACGGTCCCAGTTCTTTTGTTAACATCTTAGCAAACCGTGACTTATTAGCCCTGTAGAATCACTAAGGGGCTCTGTATGAGGAGGAGAAAGGGGCTCAACAGCAAAATCGTGCTCTTACCTTCCAGATATAGTGCCTTCGAACACTGAGTGGAGCAAGGAAAACTGGTTCTCTGGTCAAATGTGTTGCAGGCTCTGTAGTTGTGCAGGACTTGCCTGTGGCTCTAATAAATACTTGGCATACCACACAGAGCTCGAGAATAAGAGGTTTATGTACTTCTAATCTGAAATTGGAGATTTATCAAGATGTGTCTCAAAAAAACCCCTCTAAAATTCCTTAGTGAAGAGTTGTGTAGGGAAAACGCTAAGTCGAGTCAAGAGTTGCCAGTTACCATTTGTTTTGTTTAGGTCATTTATCATCCAGTTAGTAGTGCCTATCACAAGAGGGGATGGAAGTGTAACTAAATATTTGGAACCCTGTGTTAAATTGAGTCACTGTGTAACAAAGCACAGAGGTGATGTAGTATGAGTCAGATGGATCCGAGGCTCTAATTTCCAATTTGTGTCTCAGTTCAGAACACTGAAGATAGATTATTCCTCACACATAAAATGCTACAGCAAGACGCTTAATGCAATACAGTTGTCCCATGTCTTCTTATGGGGCAGTTAGAAAGGATGTCACATCCACTTCTTGGCGTTTATGGTGCTTGTGACCGAGAGCAGGACATTACTGGTACCTGATATTCTACCACCTGTGGTTACCTGGTGCTAGGGCGCACTGGTTCAGCTTACCAGACTTGTTTAGGAGTCCTGAACATTTGCAGCTGGAGCAGGACAAAAAGCACTGGCAGGGGCATGGAATTTTCTTTGCGTCAGCTGCTGTGAGCCATGGCAGGGTTTGTTTGTGGAAGGGCGGCTGCTGCTGCTTCACATTCTTGGCTGTAGGGTCCGAAGTGTGTAAGTGGTCTGATCCTGCTTTTGGTTTGGACCCTGTGTGATACTTACCTGGCAGGGGAGACCTGCTGTGCTGTAAGCCAGCCTGTGTTAATTTGGCTTGGGGGGCCTCTTTGTAGATGGACTAAGGAAAACACAGTCCTTTGTCTGCCTCCCCGTTCCACTACCGAAATCAAAGGTGCTGAAGGACCTGCCAGGCATCACGGTAGGTCTTGATCCATGGCTGTCTCCACGCTGGACCTCCTGCCCCAAAAAGCGTCCGCTCTCGCAGCTGATGACGCGCTGGGCAGGATGGAGGCAGAGGTGCGGTGTGGAAACGCGGGTCCTTTCCTGCCCTGGCCGTGGTGCTGCTGGGCCCAGGCACGGGGTGTGCGAAGTGCGTGTGGCCGCTCCGTGCCTGAGGAGGCAGGGCGAGAATCCCGCCATGGAAGTGTTCGTAGCTGGCTGCATTCAGCTGACAGCTGTTGCCTAAAGTTTTCGGGCAGAGCAAAAAGCCCAATAATGTGGCATAGCGTTCCCAGGTTCTCTAGCGCCCGTGAGGTCCGTTCTTTGTGAGGGTCATTCTTCAGGCGAAGGAGGGCAGGCCTAGTTCCCCTCCATTGACAGTAAGTTTTATATTTTATTAACTTCAGGGGAGTTGCTGCTAAATTTATGTTTTTTGAATGCTGAATCAGCTCCAAGAGCTTGGTTTTATCCTTGTAACTTTTGGTTGCCTTTGCAGTTTTTATGAGTCTGTGTATGTAGAGCCCACGGTTAACTCTTTGAAGTAAAACTGAAAATTTTACAGGATGGCTGAGGCCATTTTTCTGCCTTGAGATCAGCAGAGAGAAGCTACACATAAAGGAAAGGACATTGTGGAGCTGCAGTCACGTTATGTCAGTAGGTTCATTCTAGTTTTTGGGAAATGTTGATCTAAAGGGTTAGTTCAGGTGAAAATTACTGAGCAGTAATGCTCCCTCTAGAGCTGGTAGGGATTTTACCATCAGCATAAATACGGGAGAGAAATACGAAGATCTCACCATGGTAGAGTGAAAGTAGCAAAAGGAAGTTATTGGAGTCCCACCAGTCCTCTGCCAAGAATAAGTATTTTGTGGCGTGTAATTGTCATGTTATTTGGAATTAGTGAGGCCATTTGTGTTGGGTGTTGTGTGAGAAGACAGGCAATGATGCTGTGCCACAGAGGATTCTGGTCTATGAAGATTGTGTATAAAGGAGAGTTGGATGAGGCAAGGGAAGTGCATTTTTCCTCCCAGTCGTGGAACAGGGTTACCAAGGTTTACCTGGTAGTGAATGTTCTTGGAAGATGTCTTATCCGTGACTTGTCTCTGAAGAGAAGTCCTGCTTTGCACAGAAATAGGTGTTGTCTTCCTGAGTTCTGAAAAGTCTGAAAGCATTGAATCATTTTGTATGGTATTGAAAAACTAAGGGACAGATCTTTAGCTGCAAATTGCTGTTGCTGCGTTACAGTCAGCAGAGCACTGAAAATTGACTCTGGTGAGAGATGTTAAGTCATCTTTCCCAATCTTATGTATACATCTTAGAGGCAGAAATAACTCTATTCTAAGAGGCTTTTCTCAAAACAAAAAAATAAAATCCACAAAAGAAAAGAGCCTAAAACTATTCTTCCTCCTCATTCCACCAGCTCCAGAATGTGAATGTCATCTGGCCACATGCCCAGGACTAAACACAGTGCTCTAAACAAGGTCTCACAAGTGGCTTGTAAGGGAAAAGAAGCTCCATAACAACCAGAGACTTTTTGGACTTCTAAATGCTTCTCTTACTTTTTTTTTTTTTTTTTTTAATCCAAAATGATGTCTTTGGCTTCTGCTTTGTATTTGCTGAATACAAATCTGTGCTTTCCAGGAATTAACTGCAGGGCTTCTCAATGCTGACTTTGTTGAAACATGGTTCCAACATGAAAATAACCCAAAGCTTTACTGGTTATGCTTTCACACATGATGTGTATTGCATTTGCTGACATTCCTCTCCTTAACTTACCTGTGGATCTGTAGCCTTGTCTTCCTCTAAGTCCTTTGGTTAATATTTTCTCTTAATTGGATGAAGATTTCTGAGCATATGCCAAAACATATTTAAATGCATTTGAGAGTGAACATGCGGAAGGTGAGAGGAACATTTACTTGGCTGTGTTCTCACTTGGCTCCCTGGCTCGGATGAAGGCTCGGAGCTGTGGAGCACGTGGGGAGGGCAGAAGGCAGGTCTGAGCAAGTGATCAGAGCTCTTGGAGAAAGGCTGTTCACCTGAGCAGGTACCACCTTTTGTCTTCCTGGCCTGCAGGTGCCTGGCCAGGTGCTTGAGGCAAAAGCCAAATGCTGTGGCACGGAGTGGTTTCTCCTGTGTGCAGCAGTGGACAGAATTCCCAGCTGTTGTGTTCCAGCCTGACCTGTGTGCCTGGGCAAGTGTGGCTGCCTTTTACCCCAGCTCCTGCTGGTTCTGGAAGTGAGCCTTGTGACAATTTAATTCAGGAATTAAAGAATGCCCATACTGAGGTCTGGGCATGCCTGCTGCCAGTTTTGGATCTCATTGTGTGGGAAACTGGTCACCACCTTTTGCGAAGAAGCAAAGTTTTTAAACTGAATTCATCTTTTTTCGTTTTCTTTTCTTCCCCTTTTTTTTTTTTTTTTTTCAACCACAAACCAAAACCATAACCATCACAAAAATAAACATACATCCTTGTGCCAGCTGGGGCCTTGGCATACTTTTTGCTGCATAATTTGCTGAGACTGTAATTTCTTAGGAAAGCAGTTAGATACTGGCAACTACGAAATGTCAGCCCTCAGTAAATGTTGTAATAAGCTATTTTAGCTAAAGCCAGGGGTTTAAAAAAGAATAATTTACTCACAGTGTCCTTGGTAGTTAATGCAAGATGAAAAATCATACTTTGGACACTCCTTGGGAGAAGGAATCCGGGGTTCTTGTGGTGTGTTTGCTAAGGACCACAACTGTCTGGTTTGTGTGTCTGGGAACCTTCAGGGTGCTCTAGGTTATTTAAGTGGTGTCTGCACCTGTGCCTCAGCTTTGTACTTAGGTTTTACTGGCATTTGTCTAGAGACAGCTGTGAAAACGATGGTCGCTTTGGAAGGTGACAAGAATTCAGTTCTGGGAGGTGTGAGTAAAAAAATCTGAAGATTTTACTGCCGTAGCTTGAACTTGATTGACTTCAATAGTGGTTGCAGTAAAACTCATATCCCAAAGTGTTTCTCCGAACATGTGTTAGACTTGGGAATTGCTGCTTTGTAAACGGCTTTTAAATAATTGGAAATAATTGGAATTCTAGAAAATTATCTTTGAAGAGTTAGGTAGAAAGACTCTGTTCTAACTTGTGTTAGTGGTCTTTATGCAGTATATATTTATTTGCAAACTACATTGCTTGGAATTTTTAGCTTGTTTGATCGGAGGAAACAATGAAGATTTGCCATCAAATGAGCAACTAGTTTTCCTTTGGAGAGTTCAGATTTTCTATTTAGTGGTTCCATAAAAATTCTTGATTAACATTTGTTGCACTGATAGATGCACAGCTCCTCCCTTTTGGCAGGAATTCCCTGCAAAGATATTCTTAGCATCTGTTTTGCAGTATGTCCCCTCAAACGTTTAACTTTATTGCAAATTCTTTCCTAGAAGATATGATCTGTCAAGGTAAATATTTGGTTTGTTGTGGTGCATGCTCATTTTTTGATGTCTGTATGAAAAATGTTTTTTCATCCTGTGGTATTTCATGAGGGACTGGGCATGATGTTGGCAGTCACCTCAGGGGGCATTGTTTGTGTTTGCCTTCTCCAGCAGGCGCTGGGATAGGACTGTGCGAGTTGGAGGGGACACAGGACAGCATCCCTGTCCACGTGAAGTTGTGGTCCACAAACTGTGAAAGATGTTTGTTTTCTCCTTGATTTGCCTTTTGGTGCTACGGTTTTAGAACAAAGGCAGACTGGGACTTAAAAAATGAATTTTTGGGCTGGATTGAGTTCCCCCAGCTCAGTCAAAGGAGGTCAAGTTACTCGAGAGATTTGTGACTCTCCAGAGACATGGGTTTGCGTTTGTTCAGGGGATACATCATAGCTGAGGTACAGAAGACAGTAATGAACTTGTTGGTGTTTATTTTAAGAGTGGCTGATAGACTTGGAAGGGGTTTTTTCCATGTTGTTGTTGAATTTATACAAAGAAGCTGTATAAAAATAACTGGCACCAGGTACAGAAGCAATAAAATGCCATGTTAAGTCTTGAAACTGTGGAATATAACCCCAAGAAATATTTTCACCTGTTGGCAGCTTTCTCTTTATTATCTGCAGAACGAGAATGATGGAATTTATTTGCTGTTAAACAATTTATTTTTCATTTGTAAAAGTACTAAGTAAATGTGTTTCCCAGTATGCTTAGTCTGAGCTCCCTGTACACAGTGATTGCTAATGTTTGCTGCTGGCAGTCATGGGAATCTCTTGGTACCAGTGTGTCAGCAAGAATTAAACCTAGAAAATATCCTGTCATCTGACTGCTGCCTTACTTTCTGGATCCGATCACATTTGATTCAGATCAGAAAGAAAAAAGTGACACCAACAGACCCTTTGTCTGACCTCTGTGCATATCGTAACCGCCCAGTACGGTAAATCTGTGGAGCCACCAGTGTGTTTGGAAGGGTCTACTCTTGTTTCACCGTTGCAACAAATGAGGCTTACTCTCTTCTAAAACTCTTATTTCAAAACACACTGCCCCAGGAGAGAGAAAACAAACTGTTTACACAAGCAAACTAACAGTGGAGAACTAAACACCCACGCTTCCTTCTTCAGGAGTTCCCCTGCTAAGAGTTTCTGTGAACGCATTAATCCAGTGAGTAAGGAGAAACTTTTTAGTTGTAATCAAATGGATCTTGGTGTGACTGCTGAGGAAGCAAAGTTTGGCTATGATGATGTTATCCCCTCTTCAACTGGGGGATCAAAAAATAATTGAGAGAAGAAGAAGTGCTAAAGGAAGATCTTCTTTCTTCCTAGCCTGGGAGAGGCTTTCAACCTTTCTCCTTACTGTAAGAACCAGTCAATGGCTGTGGCATCAATACCTCCCTCTTTGTCTGTGGGCTGATATGTCCTGGGCTTTTGAGGGACTTGAGGAAAGAAGCAGATAGGGAAGTTTTTGGGGTGATGATCTTGGTCCACCTTCTTAAATACAAATGTGATGGAAGAAGGGAGAGGGATGAGAAGGCTGCTCAGACCTGCATAAAATGCCAGATCTGGAGGGTGTTATGGAATGTGCATGGTGTCCACCTTATTGTAGAAGGTGTCCCTGCCCAGGACAGGAGGGTTGGAACTGAATGATTTTTAAGGCCCCTTCCAACCTAAACCACTCTGTGAATATAAAATACTTCTGTCTGTCCAGGATCATTATGCAAATGGCTAGGGAGAAAGGAGTAGAAAAGGAGAAGAGCTTCAGTAGGAAGCAGAAAATAGTGAAAACTAAAAAAACGCCAGAAGGATTGCGTTGGTAGATGGAAACCTTACAGGTACAGGCAAGAAAGCTGGCAAAGTCATGAGGTTTTGTCCCCAGGGGCTCACTGCAAGATTAAAGATGGGCTGGGGTAGGAGAGTCTGGGGCTGGTCAGGATAAGCAGAGTAAGAGGAGAGAGCTAGTGATGGGCAGTCTGACAGAAAAAGGGAAGAGGGCTGGGAAAGCAGCAGTAACCTTTTCATTGTTGATGAATTTGCAAGTCAGCAGTGACAGAAAATGATGGGGTTATCAGAGGGAAAAGTTTCTGGGAGAGGTCAGAGGGAACAATTGTCTCCAGAGGAGAATCCAGGAGAGCACCATGAGGATAGGAAGGGTGACCTGTGTTTACATGACTTCGACCTTACACGGATTGAGACCCAAACCAGGAAGCTTGGTTGAGGCTGACATTGCCAGTCCCATGGCAATGTATAAAAAACAGGAAGAGGAGTGGAATTAGCTTGAGACCAATATTTCAACAACCTTCAGCTTTGAATTTCCTGGGTTTCACTGGTGTGTGTCATAACCTTCTTGTTTTCACTATTTAATACCTTTTTTTCCCATAAAGAAATAGGATGGGAGAAGAAACAATAAACACTTTATCAGAATCATATGTCACGATTGGCTTTTCTCTTTTGCTTGGTGAACATATATTTAGAAACTAAATTGTACATTCTAAATATTTGAATATTTGGAACTCCCTTGCCCCTCAAAAGGAAGCATCTTCAAGATGAATAATGCCCCCCGCCCCAGTCTCCCAAATAAGCAGTAGTTTAGTTGTTTGAAAAAAAAGATAATTAATATTTCAGGGCATAGTTGGTAAAAGTCATGTGTGGATTTTATAAAACATTCACTCTTTATAACTCCTTATAGACCTGATCATTATGAGAAAGGTACAGGTGTCTGAAATGATTCTGAGGATTTAAAATTTCCTCCTGATTTTTCCAAATGCATCAGGTAGGGGCAATACCTTGTATTTTGCTGTATGCAGACTTTGTCCTGAAGAACTGTTAGATTGTGCTGTTTATGCCTGCCCTTGCCCCCAAGCAGATCCTCAAACAGGCAGGAAATACAGACTGCAGATTAAGTTCGTTTTCTCTACGGGATTTGACTTGTGGGTTTGGGGGTTTTTTTAACGTCCTGGTAACGTGAAGTAAGTCTAGGCCTTCCACCTCCTGTGGGGTGTGTATGGCAGAGCTGAAGGGCCCGGGAGGATGCCGTGCTGTGGGGTCTGTCCTGCTTGCTGTACTGGCACACTCACGCGGCAGTGAACGGGCTGGCAGACGTTGCTCAGGGTGCTTTGTGCGGTCCGAGTGTGGTCAGGAACACCTGGCACGTTCTGAGCCTGCTGGTGGCTTTCCCTCGCCGTGATACAGGTGAGTAGTGCTGTGCTGGAGCAGTGCAGGAGGCATCAGTCTCCAGTGGGGCTAACCCACGCCACAAGCCTGTCCCTACAGCCAAGGCAAACAAGGATACGGGCTTTCTACATCCAGTCTGTTCATTGCCTCTGAATCCGGGCTGGGTTAGTCAAGGAAAACTCTCTGGCATAGGCCAAAGTGTTTTGCTGTGTCGTGTATTTACATGGGACACCTTTGTGTGACACGTTTTCCGGTGGTAGATCAATAATAGTTGTGGTTTGTTTAGTAGGTTGTCCCTGTAAAAAACTGCACATTCAAGCTTTTCTTACTCCTGCTGATACGTAGCTCCAATAGTATATTATATTGTTTGCTCAAAGTTTAGAGCTTTCCACAGTAGTTTTACATCGAAGTTCTCGCCAAATCTGAAACCCGTTTCTTAAATCATGAGGGTGCATTAACTACTGGTGCTGTTTGTATTGATGGGACTGTGCATGGCCAGAGAGGGCACACATGCTTCCTGAAATCCCAAGACATCTTTCCCTTTTAAAGATGATGCCACACTGTTACAATTTGTCTTATTTTAGATTCACACATAATCGGAAAAGTGATTCAAATGCTCCCCCCCACTGTTGGACGGATTCTTTTAGAGGTGTCTGGAGGATGAGGTGTGGGCAGGATTTGCACAGCAGGGCAGGCTGGGGTGCTGAGGACGCTGCTGTTGCCTACAGGCTTGCACAGCTGTGTTATTTTGCAGCTCCTGGGTACTGTGAACAGAGCTATTGGTACAAGCCTGAGTTTCTGTGGTCCACAAAAGTACTATTTTGTCCATTTTGTTTTGTTGTTAAGCAGATTGTTGATGCAACAAACACAACTAGAAAATGCTATTGCTTTGTAATTGAAAGAAGCTATGTTTTTTCATTGCCCAGTGGTGTACAAACTATTTAACATTTGATTTTATTAATTTTTTTTAATAGTGAAGAACCTAAAAGATATATAGGGTTACCTGTTGATTGCAAAAAATACACAGCTTTTGCAGTTCTCTTAAGATCACTCTTCTATCTTGCAATCCATGGCTCATTTTTACTTTTAAGGTCAACTTTTAGAGCTGTCTGCCTTTATTTTTCCCATTTGTGTGCTGCTTTGTGTAAACAAATGCAATCCTTTCCAATGAATTATGCAAAGAATAATTTATTCAAATAATTTGTGTTGCCCCAGCTCTGCAAAGATAATTGCTCTTACTGGAAAGCAGCTGAAGCTTACTGCTCATCTTTTCTGGAAACACTGAGCACAATGAGCACGAGCTTTCATGTACATAACAGTGCCCCACCGGAGTGGCAAGGGACAAGGGGAGATGGCTTCAGCCTGACAGAGTAGGTTTAGGTTAGATTAGATATCAGGAAGAAATTCTCCTCTGTGAGGGTGGGGAGGCCCTGGCACAGGTTGCCCAGAGAAGCTGTGGCTGCCCCATCCGTGGAAGTGTCCAAGGCCAGGTTGGACAGGGCTTGGAGCAACCTGGGCTGGTAGAAGGTGTCCCTGCCCATGGCAGGGGGTGGCACTGGATGGGCTTTAAGGTTCCTTCCGAGGCAGGTCATTCTATAATTCTGTGATCATGGAAGCGTTTGAGTGGGTGAGTGTTCAAGCTCGCTGAACTGACAGTGAGTCAGGTCTTCCCCCTTGCTGCCTGGAGCAGTCACCTCTGGAAGGGGTATGGTTGGAGCTTTGCCTTGATACCTCTGTTGGGCAAGAAGCAGTTAGGACATGAGCACTGAAACCCTCTTCCTACTCTGGCGTTCAGGGGACAGGAGATGGAGAGATGCGTTTTCCAGGTGCCTGAAATTGAAGCTTCAAAACCTTGAAGTTTTGGAAGTTTCTCCAGACCTTGAAGTTACATTGTAATTCAAGCAATTACTTTTTCTTGCCTCTTCCAGGGACTGCAGCTCAATGTTAAACATTTTTAGGAGGTTTCTAAATATATTTCTGAATGTTTTTATTTTTATTATTTACTGACTTTGGCAGGAATAGTAAATGGAAATTCCAGAAATACTGCAAGAAATGCTAGCTTTTGTGAGATATGCAGGCCAGGGAATTTGGGAAGAATAGGAGCCTTCTGAAAGGTTATCCAAACCGGAGCCAATCTTATAAATGTATTTCTCTGACATGTCCAGAAGCAAAACAAGACATGAATGTATCAACAAACAATCATTCTCTTGTAAGAGATTTGGTAGTATCCTCCATGACTAAATGCTGTGCCAAAGGAAATGACTTGGGGTTTTATTCCTTTGCAGTAATGTGGAAAGTATGCCATGAGAGCAAGCAGGAAGAGGTTGTTTAGTGGAAGAGAGGAAGAAGCAGCTTCGGAAGGGGTACAGAGAGGCAGCACTAGCAGCAAACATAATTCTCTCGGTAGTGGCTATGTCAGCAAAGCTCAAGGTTGGGTTTTCTGAGGCATTCAGTGTTTGCCTAACTATGTGCTCCTGTTGGAAGGAGTGGTGCCATGTCTGTTGGTGTTGGTGGGAGCAGAGTCAGGCCAACTCCTGTGCCCTTTTCAGATGGGATTTTCAGATGCTTTCATTTCTGAATGTATGACTTCAGCATAGATAAAAGAAGTGGGTAGACAACTGTGAGCGAGACAGAGGATCTGTCCAAGATCTAATGGGACTTAAAATCTCTCCTGAGAGTGCTGTGCTAAGACAAGTTCAAAGTAATAATTTCTCTTTATCCTTTAGTCTCTTAAAAGGCTGCCAGTGAGTAGGATCTGGAATCAAGGGGGAAAAATAAGCCTGCAGGCAAAAAGTTGGTTGAGGCAGGAGTGATGACTGGCTGATGAAACCAGTTGTAGAAAGATCAGTGGATAAGTTTGGCAGTGATGTTCCTACTTCAGATTAAGTCAGATAATAATACCATGACTGATGCACAGACTGGATCAGAGCCCCTGAAGATGGAGTCTGTTCAGGTGATAGTTTCTTAAGCAGTGGCTGATACTTTGTGGCTTAATGAACAGTGAAGTGGAGGAGTCCTTGGAAAGCTGGCTGTGATTTTAACAGTATTGTTATGTTAACCAGAATGAGCAGCATTGATACTTCAGGATGCAAATACCTGTGTCAGAAACGATCAGCCAAGGAAAATTGAAAGCAGCTGTGACCTGTAGTAAATAAGCAAACTGTCAGTGTTGGGAGCTGAAAAATAACCAGCCTGATAGCTAAGAGAACATCACTCTGTAAGTCAAAGCTGTGAATGGGGAGGGTAGTTTGACAGCTGTTTTAGGAAGGAGGACTACTAGGAAAAGAGCAGCCAAACTGCAGCCAGGTAAAGGGTCCATCCAGCCCATTATCCTCTGGTTATGAGGAGGATATGGGGTTACAACCCTGCAAACTCTTCACTGCACCTCCAGGTGATACTTCTTGCTCCTCAAGCTCATTTGCTTAGTTTTAAGGCATCACTTCTGCCTCTGGATTCAGAGTTCTCACACAAGCCAAGGCTGGGTTGGGCCCTGGCTAAATTCTGTCTGTCCCCAGGGAGGTGAGCACCAGTGCCAGGAGCCCCAGAAACCCATAAATCAATCCGTGATCCAGGAGATCACGGGACTTCTGCAGGCGCTGGGGTCACACTGCCCACTCCGGCCTCTCCTGTGCAGGAAGCACAGATCTACTCTTGTTCCACCCAGATCAGGAAACGAGGCCTGAGAGTGACGGTGCCTGATGTGAGAAATGTAGGAACTGAAAAAACTTAGGGGCATAAATGGGTATGTCAGCAGTTGAGACTTACCTGAACCCTATTTCCCCGGTCAGAATATTCGCTCATCATTTGATTCTGCTGATTGCCTTTAACTGCCTTGCATCTTCTTTTCTGTATGGGAAGAGAGATGATTTCCTGGGAGGAATTGGTGAGAGGTGTGTAACTGGTGGGGAATTACGTGGTGTTGCCTTTCGGGTTTTGCAGAATGCATCGAGGGGCACAGTGGGGGGGTGGTAAGCACAGTTCACCTGTCACCTCCTCCTTGCTTTTGAAAAGCCCGTGGGTGTTGCATATTTGTGCTTCCTTGGTAGTTTTTCAAGAGAGTATTTGTTCCTGAAAAGGATGGCGAACAGTCGTTCGTGGCCCTTCTGCCTACATGTGTGGAGTGTCAGATTTTTTTTTCACCTGATGGACAGAAATCCTGTCAGTCACAAACGTCATGTTCGTGGCTTTTTCAGGGGAGTAGCTCACACAAACACGTTATGTTCAAGTAGCAGAGAGAAAAGTATAATAAGCACTTGAGGGAAAAGGAGGTTAGGGAATTTTTGTAATTTCTGAGCTTTTTTTGAACTCTTTCATTAAAACGACAAAATACAGAAATGCACTGCTGTGTAAAGAGTGACTTGACATTTTTGCTGTATGCATTATTTCTTTTCTAAAAGTAATGAGCCCTTGCATTATGTGAATAATAATAAAAAAGGACTGTAAACCCTTTCTGCAGCCAGAAGAATGATGGAAGTTAAAACCTCTTTTTGCATAATTCCCTCGCCTTTTGCTCGTGGATACAGCTGTGTTAACACAATGCAACATTTGAGTTGAGAGGTCTGCCAAATCCTGGCACCAGTGATAGTTTGCAGACTGAAGGTCTCATTTGATGGATTTTTCAAAGTGATACTGTGCTCGGTTGTATCTGTGTCCCTGGAAGGAGGCTTGCAGTCAACTTCTCAGAGGAAATACTTTCAAAAGGAAAAGTTTAATTTTGCCAAGATTCAGATAAGGTCAGAGTAATTGGACAAACCAGAGCTTTGTAGGTTGGAGATGAACACAGCCTGCTGCCTGGGATTGTGCAAATGTGCTGGGAGAACAGGAAAATGAAATGCAGGAGGATGCTTACATTTGCTGAAAATTGTAAGTTCTGTGTGTTGTCTCTTGTCATATTGTCAAGTGTAGAATTGCATTTTAGAAGGGTGGGGTTTTCTTTACATTTTTAAAGTAAGTAAAATGTATTTATTCTTCCTGTTTCTGGTTCGCACTTTAATCCAACGGAAAATGGGTTCACTGAATTAATTTTAGCCGTTTTAATACTATATATTGATGAATTGCCCTGATAACTCGATTGCAGTATGATGCTAATTCGCCATAGGTTTTACAAGTACGTCTGTAGGAGGTTCCACTGGGCTTCCATGCTTTTTCTGTTGAGGGACAGAAGGGATTGTTTTCCAGCTGTACCCTGCTACTGGCCAGGGGGATGGCCAAAGGACTACACTGACGGGTAGCAACCAGCATTAGTCTACTGACATCAGCTGACCTTTGCCAGTTTATACTTTGGGTCTGGACTGATATTTTCTCCTGCTCTTCCTTGGCTGCAGAACAGTAAAACCATTTCTTAATTTGCCATAGGTATTTTCTGTGATAGTCTCTGCTCAGTGGTTGCGTGGCCTTTGCAGGTTGAGAATGAAAGAGGATTTCTTCAGTGGGATAACTTACACTTAAAATACAGAAAAAAAGTGGGTTCTGCTATTTCTGTGGGTCAGCCAGCAAAAGGAAGATTGGAGATCTTTTCCTTCCTTCCACTCCATGTGGCACACATGGAGTCTCTTCCTTCTGTCCTTAGTGTTAGACTCTCTTCCTCAGTCAGATCTTGTTAGGTTGGCCAGAAGCTTAAAAATCATGGTTAGGGACTAAGGAATCAGGGCTATCCATCTGCACTGCCTTTCTGTTCCTAAGGAGGATGGTGGGCAGGGACTTCTGAAATTCCCCAGATGGCTGTGGCCTTTGCTTAGGGGAGGCATACAGACTGTCTCACTTTTGCCAGGACTTCAGGCTAAAGAAAATGGGATGTTTTACTGAGCAAGAGCAGGATTGGAAGGAGAGGATTAAAGGGAAGGAACCTGAATAGTCCAGTAGGATGGTCATTGGCCCTACTGCAGTTAAATATGAGGAACATACAAAATGCCAAATGAAATTGCTGGAGGGGGAGTAAAGTGGGAGCTGTTTTGACAAGAAGTCAGAAGTCTCGGTTACATCCAGGCATGTGGGCGGCGCTCTGGCATTCCTGCGTGAGTGAAAACCAGGAGAAGGGAGTGGAAGACAGCAGATTAAAAGCACAGCTTTTTGAAACGTACAGCTCGCATGGGCATCAGCATCCGTGCAGTAGCACTGGATTTCAGGGAAATTTGCCAGGCAGGCAGATCTGTTGTTTTCCCTGCTCTGTCTTGTCCTTCCCACACATGAGCTTTGTCCTGGACGGGAAGAGCTGGGGGAAGGCAGCACTGTGTGCAGGAGAGCCTGGCACTGTGGGGACGGGGTCAGCCAGGGCTGGGGCAGCGGGGACTCGTCTGGCACCTGCTGCCCCCTGAGCTGTGCAGGCTGTGAAGCAGGTACAGTACTGGCCACTGGAACACGGAGCAGCTTCCAGATGGCCAGGCAGAAGGTCACATGAATTATGCAGTGAGCTGGCTCCTGCAGCCTGGTGACATTTGCAGATGGGTTTCTCAGCAGGCACGCAGGCAGTGTCTCAGTGAAGCTGTCTAGGCTCTGCCTCAGTGCCTGGAACACAGAGGGAGGAGAAAATGCTCCTCTCCAGTATAGACAGAAGATGATATGCTTTGCTGACTTTCTCTACCTGGCATCCCAATCAAAGGAGGGAGATTTTTTTTTTTTTCTGACAGCCTCCAACCATCCAAACTCAACAACGACAACTCCAGAGCAGTGGTTTTCCAGCCTGTTTTGGATCTGAATAATCATCAGATGTGGACAACTGTGTAGAGAAATGAAATCTCCTGACAGTAGGTTTGTTTGTCTGCAGTTGTTCCTGCACCATGTGGAGGTACTTCTGAGCCCCGAGGTAGGAGCCCACCCTGGGTTTTTTGAGTGTTGCACCCTGGCCATCCCTTTTTACCAGTGAGCCTTAATGTCTGTTTGTGTATTGGGTGGCCTAAAAGCAGTATCTGCTCAGGAAAAAAAACCCTCCCAACAAATACAAAAAAACCCCATCAGTGTTTCCCACTGCGCTAAATTTTAGTCAGAAATGCTAAAACCTGCTCCAACATGGAAGATTATTGAGGTTACCCTAAATCAGTTTGAAATTACACTGTAACCTCAAAGGGGAGTGGGGATTGATTCCCTGGCTGTGTGGAGCTGAGAAGAGCAAGGGCATGAACTCAGGGTTGTGGTCCTACAGATCACAGTACTGTCACATAAATAGTAATAATAATAGCAGTTATGGAACAATTTAGAGCTCCAGAACCTCTTACAAGTAAAATAAGAAGTGGTCATGTTTGAGGCTTTCTTCTGACTGGAGTCATACCACTCTTTGAAGGGGAAACTGTGTGTTTGGATTTGTCTGTCTGTATGTTTGAGTGGGGAATGTAAAAATCTTGGCATTGGTAATAGGACTGTGTGCAGACATCCTTGTGGTTAAATTGAAAACAAAAAAAAAGACATTAGATTTCCTGTGAAGGGGTCGTTGTTTGCAAATGGAGTGAATAACAACTGCAATCACAACTGCATGAACTTGCTTATAACCTTGTAATGTAACTCCTTTAAAGTCTCTAGGGTTTTTTCCCATGGAATTTAATTTGGTGTTGTCGTTTAAGGATTAGGATCAACTTGGAAAACTGAGGTTTTATTCTTATTCCTTTTGGGGTTTCTCGAGTCTCCCTCCAACTTAATTCTTTCAGGTGCAAATTTCCCTTTCCAGAATTCATTGACAAAAAACTTTTTTTTTTTTTCTTTTTTTAGTGATTTTAATAAACTTGTTATATGGCAACCTTCAGATTGTTTAGAATAGCCAGTATCAAATACCAAAAGTCTTCAAAATGTTTGATGTCCCCAGAGTGGAGCGACTGTTCTGTCCCCCTGTGCATGCAACAAATGAGGACACAGAGATTACGTGGTTTAATAGCGCCTGCAAACCCCTCCACTTCTCTGAACGTCAGTCTCTTATGGGATTGGTGCAGTCAAGTTATTTAGATACACTTCTAGGTAAAGAAGCACAGATCACAATACTTTAGAGCCTCACCAAGAGTGTATCCTTTAAATACACTGATTTACAAAGAAAGTTGGATTGGTTTGGTTTGGTTTGGTTTGGTTTTTTCCCTGCACTGTTTTTTGTCCTTTCCTGGTTTGGCTTTCACAACAATGCAGAATTCAAGATTTTTCTTTCAGCCTTTAGAGCCTGCAAACCCTGCCTGGAAAACAGGCAGGTTCCCGAGCTTCTCAGCATGGCTGCTTTCTGATCAGAATCTGAGTGGAAAAATGTAACCTTTCCTAGTGCTCTGGTGGTACAACCTCTGCAAACAGGACGAACTATTTAAAGCTTCCTGCTGCGTGTTAAAACCAAAAGAAAATGTTTCTTTTCTCTTGCTTCTAACTGTCAGCCTTTTCCAGTACTTTTCGCTTGTCAGGGTTTTTCGTTTAACCCTGTTTTTGTTTAAGCTCCTCATTCCACCCTGGTCTTACTCACCCATGTCCGTTCTGTCTCCGAAGGCTTTGGAGGGAAGCAGAGGTGTGTGTGCATGGCAAGGGCTGTGTGTCAGCTTTAGTTTTGTACCTGTCAGCGTCCTCCATCCCAGCTCCAGCCATGCCACTAAACTTGTTTTTCACTGCTGCTCACAGCCATTTTTATTTTAATTTCTGCTTTTATCAGATTAAAAGCTGTGCCTCTGTCTTACTCTGTATTGTTTCGTACTTGCCTTATTCAATATTTAGGTAACTGAAATTTCCAGCGTGACTGCCTGCTGTGTGGTTGGTAAATGTGTGGGCAAGGAGGAGAGTTAGGCTGTTTAAATACAATTGTAAGCTCACCTTTAAAAATCCTAAAAGGACTTGTTAGCCAAGGAACTGATTCCTGCTTAGCTCAGAAATTTATTCACAAATTACTGGTGTGAACTGGTTGTGACTTTAGAGGAACTGTCCTACTCTACATTCAGCTGGAGATCACCCCGATGATATTCCTCTTTCTGTGGATATGTTCTAGTGATTGATTAGTTTATTCTCCTGGGTGTTAAACCGTTCATTAAGTTTACTTGAGAGTGGAAAATGCAGTTTCTTCCTAACTGCATCTTCATTTCCTCAACTGGATGTGACTCAGTCACGTTTTAGGAACTTGAAGCAGCATTTCTAGGGGGTGCTTGGGCTTTTTTTTTTTTTTTCTCCATCAGTTTTTACTTTAATGCCAATGTGTTTTCTCCCCTGTGGGTGATTTTACATTGTTTTTCTCCACCCAGTAAATCCCATTAATACTGCAATATTTGAGAGCAGCTTGTAGTGACATCTAACATTTTGTTCTATTTGTACTGCAGGCTGAGGTCAAGCAAACAAAGAAAGCAATCATTATGTTTTAGCGTTCTTTTTTAATGAGCACATTAAAATCTACTCACAGCTACAGGATCAGCTGTGAAGAGAAGGCAGAAACATGGAACTCTGAGTAGCACTGTTTTTTTGAAGTGATTTATGGAAAAATAATAGACTGAAGGGATACGTAAGGACTCTGGTAGGAAATAAATGGCACCGTGTTGTTGATGGAAAGGGTTTTGGCAGAAGGCTTGTTGTGACTGTTTCTGTGGCTTAGAAATGCAGAGGAATTTCCTACAGACTGGACTAACCATTAAAAAATGTCTCTGCTTTTAGGAGTTCAAAGCATACAGTGGAGTCTTCTCAGGGAAGATGTCGTCTTTGACAATGAAAACCTGTTGTCTGGACAAAAGAGGAAGTTTCTTTAAGGTAAATGGGATGTTTATACGGAACATAAAGTACATGGGTTAGTGTGAAATGAGTGCTGCAGAATGTTCAGTGCTCTCTGTGATACATAGCAAGCCTTTTTTGTAAAATGGGGAGTACTTCTTGAGCATCTTTTTACAGGTGTTGTTTTTGGCTACCTTACCCCCCAGTTATTTCATGTGGATATTGTTTTCCTGTACGCTGAATGGAATATTTGGTGTGAAATAGCTTGTGGCTTTCTTTGCCACTAATTCTGAGAACATAAGCTTTATTGTGTACGGGCATAAAATTGTTAAGAGCTTTCATGAGGTGGATTTGTGCCACTTAAAGTTGTGGTATAGGTTTATGATTTCCACTGTTGGATTGAAAATCGGTTTCACTTCCTTGCCTGTTTTGGGAAAAACTGGCATCCCAAAAAGCTGAGGTGCAGTAGGAGTTATCAGTGCAGTTTTCAAAACACAACTGAATCCCATTACCTGCTGTATTTATGTGTGGTGCAGGAGGTGTGGAGGCAGTGCTGAATTTAATTGTGGAGAACGCTGCAAGTAAGATTTTCTTTCAGTGAAAGGGATTGATTGATCTGAAGCACAGTTGACAAAGCCTTCATGTGCATGGTGTGAGTACAGCTGTGAACACCGTATGCTTCTAGAAAGCAGGACAGGGGAAATAGTGTCCAGGCAGTGCCTCTGTGTGGAAAGGATGCTGACCTGTCAAACTGCGGTGTCCTGCCACTGACCAGGAAAAGTGTGTATTTTTCTGGTAAGTGCCAGAGTCACAGTGTCTGTCTTGCTGGGCAAGGCTTTGCTGTAAGGAGCAGTCAAAATTTGCGGGTGTTTCTGAGCACTGAATTAACTTACCATGCTTGCATTCCTTGGAATGTTCATTGCGGTGAAAGTGCAACGCCTGCTGCCATCTTTGCGTGTCTCTGATTCCATTCCTTCTCTTCCTCTGGAACAGAAATACTCTTCTTCTGCTGCCTGATTCCGGCCCTAGTGCTCGGGGGTTGGGTATTCTACTAAGTGATAAATACACTCACAGCAGGCTACAGGCAAGGGGGAGCCAAGCAAATGGTGACTGGTGCCTTTAGCCCGTGGAGAGCTATGATGTGTGTCCAAGGACCGGTTTTGGTGTCAGCAGCTTCACACCAGTACTGTGGTAGTGGCACACAAGTGCCATTGAAGGGTTTGTTTCAGGTGCTATGTGCCGTCTTTAGCTTAAGCCAAGCTTTAGGAGGTGAACAACCAGCACTGCAGTGACAGTGTGTTTCCCTCTTTGACTTGCCCACGGCCTTGGTGTGGTCAGCTGTTAACAGGTTATTCCAGGGACAGGAACCACTTCTCAAGTGTTGCAACACACTTCAGGTATATCTCATATCTCAGGACCACAAACATCAACCTTGTTAATGGCAGTCCACAGCCATTTAGGGAGAAAAGCTGTATTTTTCAGATCGTAGCAAGAAACTGTCTCAGTTTTGAGGAATATTTCTAGGTTGTCACTTATGTGTATGCTGAAGGAATCCTAATGTCAGATGGGACTGTAAGCAAGTGTCCATGTTCTGCAGTCCTTTACCATCTCCTTGTGTAATTCTTGTGTGGAAAATAGATGCTGGAACAGCTGCTTTGTTCATGATGATGTGGTTGTAGTTACTCAGAATGATTAAGAATGCAGTCTGCAGTCTGCCTGAGCCATTTCTAGACATGGGACTCTTAAGGCTGTCAGAAACATTGTCAATTAAGAAACTAGGGTTGCCCTAAATTTTCCTAAGGACGGGCTGGCTAGGGAAAAGATGCCTCAAAGCTACTTTTTCAGAGCTCTCCCCATCCCTGGGAAGTTGCACTGTTAGGGCGTGGTTGGGAACCCCCAGTGTCGGGTTGGAAGCTGCAGGCAGTCAGTGTACCCAGCCTGTGTGCAGCACACCTGGGGTCTCGTGTGCGTGTACAGTGGCATTACCTTTGTTGTCTCCCTCCTCCACATAAGTAAAATTGTGACAACAGTTACATTTGCCACAGCTAAAAGGGTGAGCAAACAAAACACTTGGCACATCGGATTTTTTCAGTTTGCATTATTTTAATTTGCCTTGTCTGTATGTTTAGGAGACCTAGTGATTACGATGTGGGCTTTTACCCATGGTGATCTGTAGTTTGGAATGCTCTCCTCACATGCACAGGCTGTGTAGTGTACTTGTGCATATGGCTCTCGTGTTGTGGTTTTATTCTGCAGTTGCCTAAGAAACCTTTACCATGCTGGCATGCAGATTCTCAGGGCACTTAGATCCCCATAAAAAAGTATCTCGCCACTCTCCAGAAAACGTTTTCCGGAAAAATCACTGACAAATACCAGTGGAAAATTCCAACATTATTGTTTTTTTCTGGTTCCTCAGTAGTTCTCGTTGCTGTAACTTCTTGCCATCTCTTAGTTTTTTCATGGACATTCTTTTGACTATTGTTACACAAGGAGAACAGAATTGTCCCCATTTTACACAGAGCAGAGGTCTGTAGTTTTACAGGCTAAATCCTGTGGACTCTTTGTGCCTCGCAATAGGTGAAGCTTAGAGCCAGCAAGTAGTAAAAAGGAAGCAAAGATGGAGGTAGTCTTGGGTAATTCTGGGATAGCCTGCATAGCCCGCCAGTGGTTACAGAGGGAGCGTGCAGTAAAGCAAGGAACTGAATGTATATGTCTCTGAGAAATGTCCTCTTTACTGGAACATCCTCCCTCTCGTCAAGATGTTCCAGTCTTTACTGAACTGGCATCAGAGGTTTTACGTCAATAAAGCTTTTCTGTTCCAAAACCAAGCATAGTGTAAAACTTTGTTGCTTACTGATGAGTAAGACAGTGAACTATGTCAATGGCCCTGAGAATTCACAGCTCACTGTGCAAAATAACCAGAGTTTGCAGCCGTGTATCAAAATACTTGATTGTATTCAGACATGTGCACGAGTCCAGGAGCTGCGTTCCCAGTCGGGCTCATCTCTGGCACTTCGCCACCTCGTCACACAGGGTGCTCTGTGAGGGTTGCTACGTTCTGCTTATCGAAACAGGAAGGAAAAGATGTGATGCCAAATAGGATGCAGGTCTATAGAAAGAATGAAAAATGAGATGCTGGCAGGAAGGGGGGGTGGTGAGCGCCGAGGCTCATTTGTCCGGTCTGATACTGATCTTGCTATTTTCAGCCGGGGTTCCCTTGCCAGATTAGAAGCACCGATCCTACCTTTTCCTCTTCAGCTGTTGTAAATCTCAGGGCTTGGAAACATTCTGCAGTGGTCTGCTTGGCTGGCTCTTCCTTGTCTGCCAGAGATGGCAGTTCCATGAAAACTCCCTGTACAAGCTTATTGGCATTTCAACACCAGAAACAGGAATTCAGTTGTCATGCAGTTTTTTTCTGAAAATGTCCTGAGACAGACATCAAATCAAAGCCACCTGTCTTCCTCTTGGGAACGGGAAGCTCTTCATCAGTTCAGTGAGTAAGAAGACCTGTAGTTAAGCTGTGCTTCTGGGAGAGGCCCTGGCTGTCTCTGGTCCTGGGATCTGCCTTCCCTGACGTGCAGCAGTGATGTGTGTGTCGGCAGAGCAGCTGCACAAAGGTGACTGTAGCCCTTGGGAGTGTGTTGCTTCTGGTGAACACACTTACTCTTGGTTTTGCTGCTTATATGACACCCCGAAAGATGCAAAGCAGAAATGGAACATGGGTTGTGGTGGCAGAGTGCTGGGGTGCGGGAGTGCCGTGTTTGTGGTCTGGATGTAGGAGTGTTACCCCCGCCAGCTTTGACAAGCTGAGCTCAGTCGTGCTGAACGAAGAATCAATTGACAATGTGCAGAGCGTGGTACATTATGAAAAGAAACGTTGTGCTGTAAGATGTTTGCATTTCATTATTTCCTTTGTGGATATTAGGCATGTAAACAGTCCGTGGTGTTTGGCAATCTAATGTTTAGGATAGTTTGGTTAGGGAATACTGGACTGGGCTGCCATGTGAGTTCATGCTGTCTGAGTCATCATTATTATTTGGGTTTACAGTGGTTACATAGTAGTTTCTTTTTAACTTACAGAACAGTGCTTTGTCAGAAATAAATTGTGAAGGAAAATCATTAGACTCAAAAATGGCTGTTTTATCATGTTATGTAAGGTCTCATTTTAATTTTGGGGGTTTTTTAATTGTTAAGTATTTAACCACCTGAGAGCATGTCATACTTCCGAACGCATTTCTTTTCAAGTAAACCTCCTCCTTCTGGAGCATAGCAGGGTACTACCTGTTTCATAGTCCTAAATAGGTTTCATAAACAGATTTCTTCTGGTTACTTTTTAAGTCTTTGGGTTCACGTATGCTATTTTACATTAACAGTGGCCTCTGACAAATGTATCCATCCACTTCGGTTGCATTTTCCTTTGGAAACTGCCTCTTACTGTCTTGATTTCAAATCTGTTGAAACAAATGGGTGAGTAATTATTTCCAGCCAAATAGGTGTCACGCTCTTTGCAAATAGAGAAATCTGTTTGAAGAATTCCAATTGCACTTAAAAAGGCAGAGCCCTTTGCTGCTGCTTGTTTTCTCAGGGTTGAAGCTAATAGTAGTACATACCCAGGATTCTTTCTGCATTTTGCAGAAGCATGTTATTAACAGCTCATCTTGTATGATGCTAATCATGTGTGCATCACAGGTGCTGCATAACCACCAGAAGTTTCATTGATCCTAAATACTTCGGGGGTGATGTAATAAAAGCATGAGTACACCCTGTGTTATTTGATAGAAAATGATCTGTCAGGTGCTGTTGTAACAGTATGTGTCAGTTAGCTGCAAGAATACCCAAATGATTCAACTCCATAAGGGATTTTTTCTTTTTTAATTAAGAGTAACTTTTTTTACCATGAAGAAAGTTTAAGGAAAATGAGTTACAGTTTGCAGAAAATATTGGTGGTTTATTTTAGAAAAAAGCGGGGGGGTTATTCTTAAATGTTTTCTTTCAGGTGAGGTACAGGGTGGTAGGTGATAAATCACTGTTGGGTTGCAGAGTGTATTCTGTTCAGTTTGATGCCACATTTTACCTGGTTTCCTTGTCCAGGACGTACTGACTTCTCATAGACTAAGGAGAGACTGCCTTGTCATGGAGGATATGTAGGATGCACCAGAAATTTGACCCGTAGAATAGATTGTGAGCATAAGACTCCTTGAAATGTGCCATTTTGTTTAAGTTCTCTTGAGATAAAGTGAAATTGCTTGACATGGGAAAATTCCCCTCAGGAATGATAATTTCTCTTCAAGGCAGGCGTACAAAATTAAAAAGTGTTCAGATTACTTTGCCCTTAGTACAGTTTGGATTAGAGTTCTTTGCTGTAGGGTCCAGAGATTCTGTTTTCCGGGAGGGAGGGTTTTTTTTTTTTTTGGTTGGTTGGTGAGTTTTTTGCAGCTCTGATCAAAGCCCATTAACTCAGTTAAGTGAGTTAACAGCCAGATAGCAACAGAGCACGTAATCCCTTTCAGTGGTTCTAGCAGTTACAAAGTATTTTAAAGCTCTGTCACGAAAAGCTTCAGCAGAACCAGAAAGGGAAGAAGGCTACAAAAGCTGTAGAGACAGAGTGAGGATTGCATCAGCAGTGTGTCTTACGTAGCAGTAACAACTGGTATGGTTGTTTCGCTATCTCATTGCACTTAGCAAACGTCATAAGGAATGAAGACTGAGGAAATTTAGCAGGTACCCGAAACTGAATAGTTTTTGCTTCTGTTTTGACATCGAAACAACTTCTTTTTAATAAATAAAGCCCCTTTGCTTTGTGTTCTGCCATCAGTTATGAAATGTGATTTTAATCCAGGGATGGGAAATCCTAATATAAGTAATTGATAGGCTGTAATTAAACCTGGAATGGATTTTTTTTCCACGAAGATGTGCTCTTATTTTTTCCAAATACTTGTCACATTCTTTATTTAAAAGTGACAAATTGTGTATTTCTTTCTGAATGTGTATTTATTAGCATTTTTTTGACTTGCATTTTGTATGTTTTCGTACAAATAACACGAAATCCATTGTGTCAGTATTTTAGAATGCCATTAGTTATTTAAAACTAGAGTCAGCAGGTGGAAGGTCTTTGCAATGCCGGTGGTACAGTATGTCTGGGAGCTCTGACAGAAGTGATGTGGATAATGCTAATTCGCTCTCACTTAAGGTTGGCCAGCTGTAAGCAGAGACTACAGCTTCTTTTAAATTGATTGGAATAGTACTGCACAGCAAAGGAGAGAGTGAATTCCCGAGGTAGAGGAAAACTTCCAGTAAAACAATATAGGAAAATGATGCCGCCAGTTCTTTGAAAACACTGCTGCACTGAGCTGCCTCCCCTGAGCCTTGGGAGCGACTATGAAGACTGTTCTAACTTGGGACTGGAAAGCTGGTTTTGCTTCATGTGCCGGTGTTTTTGTTTGCTCTGCGGTTCAGGGGCGGTGGTGTAGAGATCACTGCATCGCTGCAGACCTTTTTGTCGGGTTCTCTCCGGGCAGGAGAGAGGGAACACTGCCAGGGTTTGTGTACTGTCGTGGTGCAGCGTGACAAGCAGACTTCATGCGTTGGCTGCAAAGAGTGTTCAAGACAGCGTGGCTTGCAAACTTCCTAGTGGGTTTCTGCTCAACAAAATGTTTCCCAGAACTCTGGCTAGCAAGTTCTTCATTTCTTGGGATACAGCCCTCATGCTAACCTTGCCTGCATTAAAGTGAGTTTTTGCCCTCATGCCCAGAATTAGGATGGTGTTCCACCTGCGCTGAAGTGCTATAAGGCAGTTCCTTTTAACTGAATTGTTCTGTTGAAGTGGAATTCAAAACCTAACGTGAAAAGCAGCTATTCATTCCTTTCTTGCTTCATTGCTTTTCATCCTCCACGGTATCATAATGCTGGCTTAGTGCCCCTTCTGCAATTGAACTCCTGCAGATGGAACTGTTCTAAATATATTTTTCCGTTTTATTTGAGAAAGTAAATGCTACAAATAGTTGAATAATTTAGTTCTTATAAGCTGTTGTATAATATGTAGGGACTCCAAATTGAATACATTTAAATAAAAAGGCCAACCAACCTGGAAGGTGTTGTACTGGAACAAACCTCCTTCCTCTGAGAACCATTATAAGTGGCCCCAACCCTTACTTTTTCCTTTTCAAGGGGAAGTCCAAATAGGATGCGATTTTGCAAAAAAAAAAAACAAAAAAAACCCCACCAGTTTGTAATCTCTGGTGACTAAACTTGCCCAGGCTTCTTTTCCACGCCTCTTCCACTCACTTGATGTCATACTATTTTTGTCCTTTTCTAGCTCATTGACACAATTGCCTCAGAAATCGGAGAACTGAAACAGGAGATGGTACAGACAGATCTCACAGTGGAAGATGAATCTACCGATTTGCAAAGGTGATTAAAATGTTTATTCTCATAGTTCCTGGAGGTCTACTGTGACAGGAATGTTTTCACTGCACTGTTTTCTTGGGTGGCTTATGTCCCTCCACTTTTCTTCCTAGCAGCATAGGGGGTGTGGATAATCTTGCTCTTGATCCAAGGAATTTGCCTTTGTGCAGGAGTGCTCAGAGATTCAGTTTTCTGTGTATTTGCCTTAATATCTTCTAATAGCAACCGAGCGTCACTTCTACTTCCTTGTTAAAAACCTTGGATGTTGATGAATGTCTGAAGCAGGAAACTTTATTCCCATTGTCTGTGGCAGAGCTTTGCTTTCACGCTGTAAAGACAAAACGTGCATAGCTTCAAGTGGCTCTGTGAAGATTCAACCTACCATAATACATGATTTATTTATGTTCCTGGCTTAGAAAGTAAAATATTGACTGTTATGAGCTCATACATATGCGGGACATGTGTTTAATTTATATGTGAGTAACTTGCACATAAAAAAAATAAAGTAGGTGGGGCATTTCCTTAAGGTGATTTGAGATACATACTACAGTGCAGATAAAATTTCTGGCTTTTTAAAATTGATCATACCACATAGATGTGGACTGTGAAAATTTGTGATGGTAGACTCGTACCTTTAAGTGGGCAGAGCGGGACCTCAGCGTTTTGGATTTGCTGTGGCTGATGTGCTTGACTGGTAACATCTGTTAAATTTGGCATCTGGAGGATAATCAAATTCTTAATAATCATTTTAACAAAAGTGCAAAAATGTATCCTTATCTGAAATATTTGTTGCAAGAGGAAACCAAGCAATATAGGTGTTGTGTTTTATCTGACTGCATGGTCTGGGCCAGCTCTGGGGCTGGTGGGCTTTGTTCTTCTAGCAGTGAGTAATGAAGTGGGTAATTGTTTGTTGTTGAGAGTTCCATCCGAGTTTTTTAGCTTTTTTTCTTTCTGTGAATTGTGTTGAAATATGCTAGAACTTACTACAGAGTATATGTAAATTATTGAAATAAAACATTGTTGCCCAAGCGGTAAAGAACAGGTGAACTAATCAAAGTCCTTGGCCATGGCCCTGGTTGCACATTATTCAGGTTTGAAAGGTTTTGAGAGTACAGTTCTCTTACAGTGGCAGAAAGGATACTTTCTTCATTTTGGTGGGCTCAGCTAATTAATTTCAGCGATCATCAGGTCATTTTCAGTTAAGAAAAGGCTTATCGTGTCTTTGAGAACACCATACGCACGAAGGGCTAAGATCTGGTAAAATCTTGGTGGAAGCACTTAGCTGCAAACAGTCAATCAAACTTCTGTATTTTATAGATCATGGGGATTTTTTTACTGATTTTTTTTAAATGGATTTTCAAGCTGAAGTTGTTAATCTTGAGTGCAGAATGATAAAAATATGTAGAGTAAAGCTAACATAAAAAAGTGAATAATGCAATATCCAGGACTACGTAATTGAAGTCAATTTCGTAGTGAAGTAATAGCCACCAAAACAGAAAAAAACATTCTTTTCTGTCACTTTGAGCTAATCAATGTAAAATATGAAATCTGAATAAGTGAGCTAATACCAAATTTTCTGTGTCTATGTAATTCTGCGCCGTGTGCTTCTATGTAAGGGAGAATCTGTATCAAAGGTTTATAGTTTAGTTGTGCCCAGTTGTGTTTATACAGAGCTACAGAGCAAGATTACAGCAGTTTCTGCCAAGGTTTTCCAGAGCTCTTGTTTAAACTAGACACTTCACAAGGCTGTGTTTAGTCATAACTTTATTTCTTTGTAGTTAATTTAAAACTTGGTAATTAATGTAGTTTGCTCTTGTTATTGTGTGTTCTGCTGTTCAGAAGCTGGTCTCTTGGTATGACCTTTGGACTCGCATCTGGAGAAATGTGAGCTAAATATTTTCTAACTCGTTTTTTTCACCTTACCGGGTATCCGCAGACACACAGGGCAGTTTTAGAAAGGGAGCGGTTGCGAGAGCTCTCGACTGGGTTCAAAAAAATGACTGCATGAAATCGTGTGCCTGCAACTTGAGTGTTGTGGTGTGGGGTTTTTTTGTGGTTATGTGGCAACTTACACATTTATACTCCTCCCTGCAGTTCGATTTTGGGCTTGTCTCCTCTTTTAACATTATGGCCCAAGTAACAATGAGAATGATTCGAGGGTCCACAGCTTTGGCTTGTGAGCATGGAAAAGCCAGACAACAAAAAAGATTTGCAAAACTGTGTTTTAAGGGGAGTGCTCACACTGTGTTTCAATATTCCACCGTGTTTGATGCCAGGAGTTTTTCCCAGCGCAGACATTTGTCTCGGTAATGCACATGAGCGGAGTTGTCAGAAAAGGGCACTAATGGGACTGTTTTCTGTCCCATGCAGTGCTGGTGACCTTTAAAAGAGTAACAAGAGAGCTTCTGCATGCAGTGGCAGCCCGGGAGCACGTGTGGTGTGACAGGTGGCACCCGGATGATCTTTTAGGAGGCACTGGGTCTCCCTCGAGTGCCCTGTCCCGCGGGACCCCTGCGTGTCTGTTCTTTTGAGTGTCCCTGAGGGGACAGCACTTGCTGCCATTCCTCTGTAGGGAAGGCTGTAAAGCTCCAGATGCCTGTGAAGTGGTTCAGGGGTGCTGTGGTGGTAGTGGTAGCTGTAGCAGCTTATTCCCTTCCTGCTCTGTCACCGTGACAGAAAGAAGGGCCGAGCTTTGCTCCTTCCCTCATGTCTTGCACTGCACGGCCCGGGTCCTTTCCACAGCAGTTACTACACTGGAGTCGTCTCCTGTGTCTTGCACAGTGAATTGCTTGTGTTATTGTGGACAGGTGGGCAAGTATCCAACGACCTTTCTCCCATCAGCTTTCAGCTGTGGTGGGATGCAGGAGGACGTGACAGGCTGGCTGCTGAGGAGGGGAGGTAGTGCTCAGCAGAGGCTTTAGCCCCCTAGTCGATGCTCGGTATGACTGTGTAGGCCAGACTGGTGGGATTAAGACCTGTTAGACTGCAGAATTTACAGAAATCCAGGCACCTTAGCAGTGGGTGATCAAACTGGGTTGACTGTGGGGTGGTTAACTTTGGTGGGACTGGAGCAAGAGGGTCATGAGCGAGGATCATCTTCAACCTGTTCCTTGTCTTTTTTCCTGTGAACTAAGTCTAATCAGGATGCAGCACAGCACTATTTATCTTGGCAGTTACCTCTGTTTACTTCCCACATGCTTGTGGGTTTTCCCAAGTCTAAGGAAACTTGCGTGAATCATGTGTTTTCTTCAATTCATTGTGAGTTGTGTTGAAACTCCTTTCTCACTGAAGAGGAACCAGTGTAGCACCCCTGCATCAAAGCAGACCATCCGTGGTTTGTGTTTCGATTTTGAGTTTAGTGTGACCTAGTCAGATTGTCTTTTACCGGGAGTCTCTGTAAAAAAACCCCAAACAAATCACACAAACCAACCAACCAACCTTCCCCCAACCCAAAAATAAACCAGGAGAGGAATTTAGTTGTTGCATAATATACAGCATATTTTGCTAGCATTTAGGTTACAGCAACTTTTTATTCTGTACACTTGAATCAATCAGTGGATCGTGAGGAATTCAAATGTTTTTTCTTTCCATGCAATTGTTTCCAAAGTAGTTACACGCACATCCCAGTCTCAAATAATTTTACAGTCTAAGACAAGACAGATTTCAAGAACTCCCACGTGTCAGGGTTTGACTGTATGTCTAATGCCCAGATCATTAATTAATAAGAATTTAAGAATAAAAACCAGACTGGGAACACGATGCTCAGGAGTGCTAGACCGCTGTAATAGGCTGTCAAAACGGACCAGTGGACTTTCGGCTGTGCTTGCTCCTGAGCCTGGGGAAGTGGCTGCTTGTAGGTTGTATGTGGTTTGTCACATGTGGTTTTTCTAAGCTATGCTCTTTCCAGAGTTCGCCAGGTCTGATCTTTCTCTCTGCCTGCTTTTTTATTTGGGAATAGGAAATAACTTTTGTTAAGTGTTGCTTGTTCCTGTTTACCGCCCCTCAGATTGCAACAACTTACTAGTGCTGATCTAACTGAGTTGCATCAGGGTTGTTTGAACCATTAGTGTTTAGGAGCGGCAGAAATTCTTTTCATGATGAGATACCCATAATCTTTGGCTTTTTTCTTGAGGGGGCAGAAGCAGCTGCAAGAAGGAGGTGCCTGTGTATCTCAGTCAGAGAGTTTCCTCCTTGGTCTCGGCATGTGGAAGGGATTGTGCATGTGGGTACCTGGGGGTTCCAAAAACCTGACAGCTCCCTATTCACGTTAATCTGCTGATTTATAATGGTTTAGGGGGTGTGTGAGGACACTGATCCAGTCATACCAAGGGGGAACATTGTGCCCCTACGTACCTGTGAAAACTCTTGCCAGCTTTAGGTGGTTTTGTGCAAGCAATGCCAGGCATTCTAGGTCATACGAGTTGGCATCTTCTTTGCCTGTGCTGCAGCTTTCTTCAGTAGGCAAAAAGCTTTTTCTTCTTGGACATATTCCCTCTGCAGCATGTGTTGTTTTCACCTCCTGACCAAGGAATGGAAATCATTTATATCCAGTTAAGCTTGCAGCCAGTGTTGGTGTGTAACTTGCACTTTGCCACGGCTCCCTTCAGTTTGTGAAGTGGCTAACTGGCCCTGAGGGGGAGCGGGAAGTTTCTCAGCAGTATTTACTGGAGATACAGCTCATGAAAACACTTTTGTGGTTCATGATTTGACTTCTGTGGAGATTGATACATTACGACACTAGGTTCTTGTTGAAAGGGCAGCCCAGGATTCCTGCTGGGAAAGTTTCAGAGCCCTGTCATGACTGATGTAAGCAGTACTTCCCTTCTGCACAAGGGGTGTTTCTGTGTATTTTGTGCCCCTTGAAGGCATATTGGCAGTTACTGAAAGCTTCTGACTCTTGTGGGCTGGGGAAGATCATTACATTTTAGATGCCTTGTAAATCTGGACGGCATCACACCATGAATAAGCAAACAGGAAGAGGACAAAAGAAAGGGAGAAAGAGGCCGGTGGTGGTACTTGATCCAGGTAATGAAAAGTCAAACAATTGTGCCCATTCTCATCTGATAATACAATGACAGTTCTCTACCCCATTTGCTTTCCTTTCTAGCCCTATCCAGAGATGCTGCAAGTTGCTGACCAAAGCTAGAAGACAGCAGTTCAGTGGTTCGGGGTTTTTTCTTGTTTAGTTGGTAGGGTTTAATTTGGCTTGTTTTCTTTGGTATGGTTTTTTGAGTTTTGGGNNNTTTGGGGGGGGGGTGTAGGTGGGCTTTTTGTTTGTTTCTTTGTAAGTATTCGGTGTTCCTGTGCACGTGGACTCTGTACCCCCTTTTGCTGGGTACAGCAGCTGGCATAATGCAGGTGGTAAATGCTGCCACTGATGCTTACGGCCTGTCCAAAGCACGAGGGTCAGAAGAGCTGCCAACAGTCTGCAGTGGGGAAATGGAGCTGCATTGCCCTCTGCTGCACAGGGCCTCTTCTGCCGTCACAAAAGGTCTGTAGGGACCACGCTTCCCTTCTGCCTGACATCTCAGGGAGTCACATTCGGGCTTGCAGGCTGGTTTTGGGCCATTCCTAAATATTGTCGTCAGGGAGCTGTTACCAGAGTAACTGTTCTGTTGTGATTTCCAGCATTGGGGGAATCACAGGATGTGCTTCTAGCTCAAAAAATGAGGAATTTGAACCAGCAACACACATGCAATTTTATTGGGTGTACTGTGTTACATGAATGATGATGAAGCTTTGCATGATAGAAGGAGTTCTCAAAGTATTCTGTTTATTTGGATTTTTAATAACAAATATCTGTAACCTTGAAGAAATGTACTTCATTGCTGAACGTAGCAATAACTTCAGACGCCCTGCTGCAAATAAATTTTAACCTTTAGCTTAGCCTTTGTTTCTTATGGGGTCAATCCAGAGCCAAAGGAACTAGGAGCATAAATAACCTTCCTTATTTGCTTCTGGCAAGTGTGTTTCTAAAATGTGAGGTAAGGACCTTTCATGGCAAAATTTAAATATTTACAGATTTTAGCACGAAGACCATAAAAAGTAACTACCACTTAAAATGAATTCTTAATGAAGCTGTGCTTTAGGGAGGGTTATTTGGGGGGTTTAACCTTTTTCTTGTCTCTTTGTTGTCTTGCTCACCTCTTTCTTGCCTCCTCCCACTCTCTTTTCTCCTGACTGTGGTCTCTGACCACTCTTTAGCAGAGGGGAGCAAAGATGGATATGCAGCTGTGAAGGCAGCAGAGCTGCTGGAGCAGAGACAGTAGTGTGGGGATGAGATGAAGTGATGCTGGTTTGTGGGCTTCTGTTGTGAAAATAATCTCTCCAAATGAATGGACTAAGTGCTTGTGTCTGGTGCAGCAACCACCAACAGGTAGTGGGTTCCTCCACTGTCAGAGGATTGAACAGATTTTTCTGGTGGGCAGGATAGAGGAAGATTTCTGAAGGTTGCAGCATTTGCAATCCATGTGGGAATAAAAGTATCTGAACTGCATAAATGCCCTTGAAGAGAAGTTTTTCCAAATGTTAGCATAGCAGAGAAGGTGAGTGCAATGTTCAGTCAATCACATGTGCACATGCAACTGTATCTGCAGCGATTGCTGAATTTCTGCAATCTCATGGAAGAATGCTAAGGCTTATCCTAAAGTTGGCTTTGAATTGAGAACCTATGCAGAGAATTCTTGTGTATCTAAATATAAGAACTCTGAGTAGAAGTATCAGTCTAGAGTGCCAGCAGTGCCATTAGCTTTGCAGTAATTCTGTTTGCTGAACTGAATGGTTGTTCATAGGAGGTTAGCATATCTAATTAATTTTTTTTTTAAATTTTCCACAGTCTAATAAAGGACATGGATAATGTCTCTCCTGAGAAAAATGATGTAAAAACCTGCCCCCGGGACTCTGGATATGACAGCCTATCCAACAAGCTGAGCATATTGGACAAGCTCCTCCATACTCACCCTGTGTGGCTGCAGCTTGGTCTGAACGATGCTGAAGCCATGCAAATTCTTCAGGCCCAGCCTCCTGGGGTAAGCAGGTTACACTTCAATTTCTCTGAGTGTGAATTAAAAAAACCCAACGATTAATCCAAACCCTAAACAAAACGCCAAAAAACAAGCCTTGGGATTTGTTGTGTGTCCAACTGGAGAGCTCAGAGAAGAGCATAGTGGACTCGGTGTTGTGCCTCTGTTATACAAGGAGAAGATGCTTTTTCTAAGTGTTCTGCTGCCATGTTACACTGCGGTGTTGGACCTGGTACAGTAACAACCAAGTGAAATTCCATTATGTTTTATATAGATCACACATCATGAGGTTGTTCCTTTTGTCTGTAATCTGTCTCTGTAACAGCATCTGTGATGAAGCTGAAACCATGTCCTTTTGCCTTCTCCGCAACAGATATTTCTGGTTAGGAAATCTGCAAGACTGCAGAAGAAGGTCATCTCTCTGCGTCTGCCCAGTGACTGCGGGTCCTGCCTGAAAGAATTTGCCATAAAGGAAAGTACATACAGTAAGTTGTGAGTTCCGTAACTTTTCAGCTGTTTGTTACTTACCTTTCCATCCCTGTATGATGCAGGAGCACTTGCAGTGGGGAAACACACAGCAGAAAGTCACGCAGATAATGTCATGGGCTGCCTACGGCGCTGTTTGAGGTGCTCTGTGAGTGGGTGGGGCATGCCCTGGGCGAGAGAAGATACATAGAAACACTCAAGTCTGTGCTGGAACTGGAATGTTTCCATTGTATACCTTGCTAAATCCAGGATTCATTGCTCTTTATGGGTAGTTATCCTCTGTAGAAACTTAAGGTATCTTCTGTAGAAACAGGGCCTATAATCCTATCTGCTGTCAAGGAAATGTACTTGTGTTTCCCTGTATTCAGGGGACTGTTCTTGGTTTCAACTTTGTCACGAGCTCTCTATATCTACAGATTTGGGTGGGTTTTTGGGTGGGTTTTTTTGGTTTTGTTTTGTTTTGTGTTTTGTTGTTTGCTTGCTTTGTTTTTAATGTAATGTTTTCAAAGGGTTAAAATCCATCTAGCTGTTTCTGTTGCAAGATCAATGTTTCTCGGTTTTGATTCCATCTATATATGCCTTTTTTGTGGAAATGAGTAAACATTAGCGCTCCAAATGGTTTTGAATCAATAATGCCCTCATATCTTTAGAGGGAGGGTGTGAAAAATATGTTTGAGATTTAAGAATGAAAAAAGGCAGCTGCAGCTGGTGAGCGTATGCGGTGCAGAAACTGCAAGTGGAACAAGTGTTTCGTTTTAACAAGAGAGTGAAAACTGGAGAAAATTGGGAACAATTTCAGTTGAACTTCCCTGAAACAGAGGGTCTGTAGTTCTATTTCTATTCGTAAACTGACAAAATTTTAGTTGAGTTTTTCCTTTTTCATCTCTGCCTTCCCTGCTCCCAGCAACAAAAAGTCAGTTCTATGTGTCTGGTTTTGGTTCCAGCTAGAAGCAAGGCGAGCAAAGAGAAAAGAAAGTTTTCAACATCAGCTGATCTAAGTGTGATCTAAGGCTGTGTTTGTAGGCTTGTTATACTAATGAATTCCCTCTCTCCCATCTAGAAAATGAAAAAATAATATATTGTCAGTTATGAATAAAATTTTTCCACAAGGGGGAAGTATCTACTGGAAGTTTTACTCACCCGTCACAGCTGAGGTTTTAACTGTAGTTGGGGATCTGAACACTTGCCTTCTCTGATCCCACTCCCAGGTCCCCTGTGTGCTTACTGTCTGCATTGTTAGTGTCTCTCTTAAAGAAATCTGGTTTTCTGGACACATGAATGACCAGGTTGACCTGTACTTTGGTGTAAAAGTTGGAGAAAAGGTTGGTACCTGGCTTGAAATTTCCTCTGGTTCCCGAGCAGACTTTATAGTCAGTAGCACTAGAACCTTGGTGTGGAGGAGCTGGCTTTACAGCCTGGACTACTGACCAAATTCTGTGTTTGCTGCTCACTGAGAGGTCTTGCTGAGGTACCCAAAGCCGGTGCGTGGCTTTTGCCTTTCCCCACCAAGCCTGGGAGTCACGTTTAATCTGTTTCACAGGAATTAGAGCATGTGCTTGGAATACAAAGGCAAACTGTCCCTGAAGATTATCAGTATATTCTTGAAAATGCCTTCAGCAGAGACATGTGCTCTTCCACAGAGTTGTTTTTTCTTAACCAAACAGTAGCTAGTTTAACGGGGAAAACTTACTAACTTTATGCAAAAATACAAAATGTGTTTTATTTAACTTTTCTAAGAGACAGTGAATTAATGTGTGATTCTTTCTCTCTTGTAACTTTCTTTGCAGCATTTTCCTTGGAGGGGTCTGGAATAAGTTTTGCTGATTTATTCAGACTCATTGCTTTCTACTGTATTAGCAGGTAAGATGCTGTTATGTTCTCACTTATGTCTGCTAGACTTTCTTGAAAAAGATAGAGTCTCAAGGACGTGGTTCAGCTTGATATTTATGTTGCCAATTACAAATATCCCTGGGTAGTCTTAGAAGGTAATGGAAGAAATAAGAGGTGAGAGTTGGAAGCCAATGTCTCTGTCTTACTCGGTACTGATTATTGGGAGGCTGCTGTGATGTTACCCACCCAGCTGTGAGGTGGTACCAAGTTGAACTTGGTCTGATATATTGTAATACTTTTTCAAGTGTTCTGTAACTCGTTTAATAGCAACCATAAATAGCTTGCAATGGCATTTTCTTGGAATTGCTAGTTAAAAGAATTTTTGGAGCATAATGGAAAAATGCCAGATCACACTGTAGAATATGACAACTGAGACATGTGAATTTCAGTTGGGAACAACCAAATGGCCTCATCAGCTTTCCAGTTTCTGATGGCCAAACTTGTTTTCCAGGTAGTATGAAGAGAAAAAATAGCCAGTTTTCATGAGGAGTCAGGGTTTACCTATCTTTGAATTGAGACCACGATGATGATCTAGACTCCAGATTTTCTGTGGTACAGTGTTGAATGTGTTTTCAAATGTATTTGAGTTTGAATGATATTCTGAGATCCTGTTTTTCTGACAAGTTAATGTACAACATAGAGAATATTTATGTGATAAAGACTCGCTGTCTATCTGCGACAGCAGATGGTTGGCTTGTTCACCAAAGGCTATGGTGAAACTAGTTGTATGTAGGAATCCCGTGCTCCATTTGTTCTCATTTTGTCTTATTATGTAGGTACTTCTAGTACAGGTTTTGCAGTGTAGCCTGCACTGCTTGAGGGTGTATTGGTAGCAACCGGGTAGGCAAGAGGTATAGTGTTGGTCGATGGTAGTGGCTGTACAAAGGTACATATGATTAAGTGGTTTTGTCCCTTAAAATCTCTGTCTAAAAGCCTTTTACACTGGTTTTGGCTTATGTTGTTCTTCACAGATCTCCCTTTGATAAATCTGCTGAACATCTAGTATGCAGTGAAGTGAAACCACGTATGAGAATAAATTACAAAAACTTTCTTAGGTGAAGTGTGTTTTCAGCCCAGAACAGAGTAGCACCAAAGCATCCTAGCTTAGAAATTTTTAGACTAGCTGCACAACTACTCATTTAAATTTTTATGCTGAAAACTGGAATTCAACTTGGAGAGCAGTCAACAGCATATTCAGAAAATAAGCTTTTTTGAAATGTTAAGGGCAGATAATACTTTTGCATCTCACTGATACGCTTGTGAAAGACCAGATGTAAAAGCTTCTGTTGGAAAGGCAGAAAATACTGGATGGCTCTGTGGAAACCCTGGCAAGAGTCCTGGGTACTTGACTGTCATTTGCACTTCGCAGCACTCTCCAGGGCCTTGGTAATGTTTTAACTGTGCTGTGTGTTTAAGGCTCTCGCTACCTGCCACAGCTCAAGAAGAAAATAGTGAGAGATTGTCCCCTGCCACCGTTGAAAACAAATGCTATTAAAACTGTGGACGTTGTTGTGAAAACCGTAATTGTTTTTCTCTTTGACAACAGGGATGTCCTTCCATTCACACTGAAGTTGCCTCATGCAGTTGCTGCAGCAAAGACAGAAGCTGAACTTGAAGACATTGCTCAGCTTGGACTGAGTAAGTAGTTCTTTGCATAGATGTCCTTCCCTGTAGCACTCCTGTATGCTTGAGAACAATCTGTGTCAGTAAGTAGTTCATATTGGTTAGTGATGGTACAGATTTCATGTAGAAAAGAACCTTCTCTTATTTGGGAAGACCGAACTTTGTTCTGGCCAAATAGTGGTGCTCTTCCTTCCTTCTGTGCCTTCTGTGGTGTTTTTGTTAGTGCTGTTTCCTTCTTCCTTCTTCTCTCCCCTCTCTGGGCCACCCTTGGGCAAAGCAAATCTTGCAATCCCCAGGCAGAGGTTTGATGTAGCTTCTGCTCAAAAACCTGCTGTTGGCTGTGGGCTCACTGGCTTGATAATTTACTGGAGCTGTGAGGACAGTGTAGGAACTGAGGGCCCCTGTTAGTAAAACTTCTGTTCAGATTGACGTGCAAACTTAAAATGGTGACTTTGGAGATCAGTGGCTCGTTGAAATGGCATATGAAGAAAAGAAGTGTACACCTGCAGAATGTGTCAGTGTGCATGACAGAAAACGTTTTAAAATAACAACAGACAGGGCAAGGACATGTCCTTGCATCACTTGACTGCTGCAACCAAGTACAGGCTCATTGTGAAGCATTCCTTGAACTCGCAGGGGGTGCAAAGCCTGACGGGATTTGAAACTTGGGCACCACCCAGATGAATCATTGAGCAACTCCTGCAAAGTGCTGAATAGCCTCACTTCCTTCTCCAGGAAGGGAAGGTTGACAGTCAGCAGTCTTTGTCCCAGTAGATTTTTTTAATCATCATGGATTTTGAAATGGATCCTCTCTAAATCAGTGTTAGCATGAGGCTCCCTAGAACTGTTTGGTGGGACTTCACAGCAAAGCCATGCACACCGGGATGTATTGCTCTGCTTTGCATTTTGATTTACTGCAGTAGCAATGCAATGAAGGGATTTGTTTTAGAGAGGAGATAAATTACTTCTGCACTGCTTATCTGCAAGTTTAGGTAATTAGATGAAAGTATGGGTTATCATGGGAGTAGAGGCAAATATGGTACTGTCGAGGTCAGTGTTTAGATAGAAAAAAAAGAAAATAAAAGGTCTGACTGGGATACAGTGTGATGAAGGCAGTCTCCCAGTGACACATGGAAGCCTTAAAGTAACATTAGGTGAGTTTTTCCAGAGGGGATAATAATGGTGGTATTGATCAAGTACTCCAGACTAACCACACTGTCTTTGTTCTCCGTACTCCAGACCACTGTGACTTACTTGCTGCAGAATTAGTCTTGTTCTTGAACAGTTTCTGCATTGTGTGTGTTTTTTCTTTAGCCTAATACATTTGAAAGCTGAGGAGGAGATTGATAGATCAATGTCTGTGTGGTTGCTGTATTTGGGATCAATTACCTAACATACACCAGGTTAAGACCACAGTTTCTGTAAGCAAAAACCAGGCAACAAAGTTGAGATTTGGATGGAGTTTTAGGTGTCCACGTGTGAAAGAGCACACCAGGAAGTCAGCCCTTCAGTGCTGTGGACTCTCAACAGCCCTTCCTGTTAAATGTGAGTTTTCCTTAAGCAACACATAGGTACAAAACACTGTGCTGTGAACAGGGGGTTGTATCTCCTGTCAGAGCTCTGTTATGCAGTAGGCTCAGAGGGAGAGCTGCACAAGACAGGTCAACAGCACGTAGCCCAGCAAACCACATCAGGAAGAACTGGTGGTAGAGATTTCAAGGCTTTTGCCAACCTGTAAGATTTCATGTGCTGAACATAAGATTGCTCTCTGGGCCTCTCTTGTGTTTCACCTGCAGCAGTGCTTACATCGTGTGTGCTTGCAGCAGCCCACGTGCCAGGCACTTTGGCCAGTCTGCTGAGAGATCTGTGGGCAGGATGTGAAGTCATGAAGCTGGGAAAACCAGCAGCATTGCATGACTGTGTAGAGAAACATGCCTTTGCCTGTACACCTCTCTGGCAGTGGCCTGTCACCAGGGGCCATTTCCTGTCTTCTGCCCTGGAGGCAAGACATGGACCTGTTGTGGATGCATGGCATTCATGAACTTGGGCCCAGGTGTCATTGCTCAGTTGCCTCAAATGAGGCATCTTGACACTACAGGGAAAAGGGACCATGCCAAGATTGGCAGATTTCAGCAAAATCTCCCTCCTCTGGTGTTCCTCCCTTATTTCAGCATAATTGCTGTCCTCAAGGGCACATCTGATTTCCATCCTCATACCTTCAGGAGCTGATGCTCTTTACCGCTGGCTCAGTTGCACAAACATGCAGATGCTTTGCTGGGACAAGTGTGGAGGCTGCAGCTAAAACTTGCTGGTTCAGAATAGGTTTTCTGTGCTGCTGGTGTAGGACTGCACCTTGGGTCTATTTATGGGCTGTTGAGTGTCTAAAACCTTGAGCAAACTGTCCCCATGGCAAAGGCAGGGCTGCAGGCCAGTGCTCTTGGACACTGGAGCGCTTGGTCTGCACAGCTAAAGGTGATGTGTGCATCCACTACAGCAAAATGTGAGCTGTCTTTCCGTGTGTAGTTTCATTGGTTCCCTATGAAGAGAAACCAGCCAAGATTTTGTGGAGTTGCTGTATGTAGCCTTCAGCTGGTGTAAATCAGTTAAACTTGTTGTCTTTAATGAAGTGAGCTTATTAGTACCAGCTGAGAATCTTGCCTTATTTCTCCTGGGTGAGATGCTAGTAAGTAGTTTATGTTCATTTTGGTCTCAAGCTGGTAAGAAGTACTCTGTTACAGTCTCCATTCCTTGCTTTGATTCTCAGTTTAATTTTAAGCTTAGTTCAGTGGGCCAATTGGAAGCTATGCATTGGTCATGGTATTTATAAATGAGTAAGAGCAGTCCCAGGAGTGCAGCGTGCAGTTGTGTCTGGTGGTGCTTTAAGAGGTTCACTTGGAATTTTTTTGCCCCCCTTGAATTAATAAAAGCTTGCCTAAATTTCTTAATACTTTAAACTGGTATTGTTGAGCTGAATGTTCTCAAAGCATCTGCATGCTGTTTTGCATTCTTACGTTAATGCAATGATGATTTTCAGACTTTTGGAGCTCCCTGGCTAACAGCAAACCCCTGGATCCTTCACCTCCCTGTAGGCCTGTGCCTTTGGGCAGTGCTCGTAAAGACTCGCGTCAGCTCTGCCTTATAAATGGAGTGCATTCTATACGAACCAGAACGCCCTCAGAGCTGGAGTGCAGCCAGACCAACGGAGCGCTGTGTTTCATTAATCCCCTCTTTTTAAAAGTGCACAGCCAGGATGTCAGTGGAAGTCTGAAAAGGCAGAGCCCGAGAACTCAAGACGTGAATGGCACAGCAAGGCCTCGCTCCCCCCCGCCCCGGCCGCCACCTCCTGCTATTAATAGCACCCTCACGAGCCCGCAGCTTTCCAGGACTATAAAGCAGGCGAGCATGCCAGAAACAGTCAACCATAAGAAAGAGAGAGGCTTGGATTTGTTGCAGAGCAAGCCAGCCCCGATTCCGCCTCCTCGGCTGAAGAAGCAGGCTGTTTGCTCCGAGGCGGAAGGGGGCCCAAAGACGGCAGCGGCCGCTTGGCCTGGCTCGGCGCGTGTGCCCCAAGCAGCCGGGGTTCCAGGTGAAACCCTGCCCGAGCCGGCTCCAGCAGCCTCCAAAAAGACGACAGCTACCACCTCTGAGTCACACATTCCGTGGAATGGAGGCAGGCAGAGACTGAGCGACATGAGCATTTCCACCTCCTCGTCTGACTCGCTGGACTTCGACCGGAGCATGCCGCTCTTCGGCTATGAGGGGGACACTAACAGCAGCCTGGAGGATTTTGAGGGGGAGAGTGACCAGGAGAGCATGGCACCCCCCTTGAAGCCCAAGAAGAAAAGAAGCAGTTCATTCGTTCTCCCCAAGATTGTGAAATCTCAGCTGCGGAAAGTCAGTGGAGTTTTCAGTTCCTTCATGACCCCCGAAAAGAGGATGATTAAGAAAATTGCAGAGATGTCCCGGGACAAACGCACTTATTTTGGATGCTTAGTGCAGGACTATGTCAGCTTTCTCCAAGAAAACAAGGAGTGCCATGTTTCGAGCACTGATATGCTGCAAACAATTCGTCAGTTCATGACCCAAGTCAAGAACTACTTGTCCCAAAGCTCCGAACTTGATCCCCCGATCGAATCACTGATTCCCGAGGACCAGATAGGTAAGAAACACTGTCCTGGGTTTTGTGGGAAGGTGAAAATGTGTAATCTGTGTTTATAATGGTAGTCTTTGTCCAGTTCAGAAAGGTGTGGCTGACTTTGCCAGTAGAGTTTGAGCCACTGAGTATTTGAGTCTTAAAACAACATCCCCACCCCACCCCACCCCAAATCACCCTGTCGAAGAGCTATGCTACGAAGTTGTTCGTAAAAATTCTTCCGTAAACTAGTTGCAACCTGGACTTTTTACCTGTGATTTTTACTACTTCAGCTGCTGTACTGTTAAAAATACAGAATCCTTTATTTGCTGGCACACATGTATTTTTCCCTGAATTGGGCTGAAATAGTTCTCAGTGCTTGGTCCAAAACTCCTGATTTTAACCGTATAGATTTTAGCTGTAGAACTAGAATTTATTCAAAACCAGTGACATCTAAGAGCAGAGAGACTTTCATAACAACTTGCTTTTTAAATAAATCTCATTTGAAACATTCCTAATCACTGCTGGCAAAGCTGCACTGTCCCTACACTTGAAACTAAATAAAAAGGTGTATAAGAGTTTTAAAAAGCAAACAAATGTGGGCAAGACGGAAAAGGAGCTGCTAATCTCTAGTTTCCTTTACTTCTCTGTTAGATGCATGTGTTTGTAAATGGTTGCAGATGAACTATATGCTTGAATATATGTTTTAACAACACAGACTTGTGTATCCACAAAAGTGAAATCGTTGTTGCATAAAATCTCACTGCCTCTCTCTTGCAGAGTCTGAGCAGTATTTGTTAAAGAGCCTGTAAGCCACATTTAGGAGGTAAACATCCCTCAGGACAGAATACTTTCCTTGTGAGCTCACTTCAGTCCTAATTTGCTTGTTTTTCTCCATACCCCAGTGTCCCAACAGTTGGCCCAGTGCAAAATTGGCAGATACTTTTTTCTCTGGGACTAGAGAGTAATTTTATGTTGACATTCTGTCTGTCCTTGACCAAGAGGAAGTATTCTCTCGTAACCTCAACTTCATTTACACAAAGTCAAGCAAAAGTCACAAGGACTGCTAAAGCAAGTACAAAAATGTGAAGAATGTCCTTGAAATCAAGATTCAGAGACATGTAACGTTCTCAATGTAATAATAAAAACTATTACTTGGGTGTTACATGAAGAAAGAGCACCAAACTGAGCAGGGGATGCCGGCGCGTTTTCGCCTGCATTTCTGCAGAGTACTGGATGTTTGACAAAATAATACAGATCCAGTTTGTTTGCAATTCTGTGAAAGTTTAGTTTGTTGTGTGCTTTTAATTTCAAGGGTGTGGTTTAATCAGACTGTGGGTCTGCCAAGACTGGAAACACGTTATCTGCTTTTAAATGTTTCAGTACTTTGGAATAGTACAAGCTGTGAAATATAATAACTAAACTACACTGGTTTTCTTGGGCAACAGAAAGTCTGGGTTTTATCATGTGATTAAACACAATTAATTTATAAAGTGGGATAGTTGAAACAAAGGAAGCACTTGCCTTTGACTCATCTACTGCCCGTGATTCAAGCCTGCAAACAACTGCAGTGGATCAGGAGCATCAGATGTTGCTGATGTAAGCAGATAACTATGTGACAGGAAGATTTAGTCATCCCTGTAGAGAGCTTTTTATGAAGTAGCCCTGCCTGTTGTCCATAGTTTTGCTTGAGTATTTCGGTATGGAATTGCAGCCCAAATTTTGACTTTGTGAGTCGTTGCTTACCCTCTCTTGTCAGTGCACACTTTGGTGGTGCAGGTTTTTCCTCTCAGTGTGGCAGCCTAGTGCTGAATGTGTGCTCCTGGGATAATACTCCTCCTTTATGAGTCAGCCAGGCTTTACCTTAACCCACTTTTGTCTCCTGAATTTTAGTGGGTTTAGTGAAGCCCTTGGTGATTGGAACTTTCTCCCATATTTCTGTAATGGTCTTTGTGATCGTGCAGCTCTTCTTGTAGAATGGCATCATGGACTCTTGCAAGCTAAAGACTTCTGTGGGAAATCTTTTAAGTTTCTCAGGCAGGGGTCACATCAAATAGTTACACTTCTGCAAAATCATTGGGAGAATATGCATCAGGGTTTCTAATTAGTCCTGACAGATGCCTCCTAATCTTAGCACTGTAGGCTGTTAATCCTTCCTGAAGCAATGGGATTGCCCATGTTGGAACAGAATCAAGAGTAAGGCACATGGCTCTTTATTGTTTAAAGATAAATGCAATGTGTTTTTTTAAAAGACATTCACACCTCGATTTGTATCCACAGAATAAAGACCTAGACTGGTGAGAGGAGGCCCTGATAGTCCACAGCTGCTTGATCAGCATATGTTTGGGAGATTTTTTTTGTCTTTCCTCTTTTCCTGGCTTTGAGCAGAAAGGAGTCAAGTTGACTGTTGTCACTTCACCAGGTGGGATCTGACATCTGAACAGCTTCAGTCTCAATGCCTGAATTTGGGGCTGGCCTAAGAAATGGCTGGTTTAAATAGTTTGGCAATAAGGCATTAACTGATTGTGTGGAAATGTGCCTAAACAATACAGTCTGTTACTTGTTATGGTATTTCTAATACGTAACAGATACGTAAATGCTGAATGTTAAAAGAAGCTTGGAGAGAAGGTGTTGGCCCCTTACTGGCAGGCCATGCTGTGTCACAGGAGCTTGGATCTGTATGGAGGAGTCACAGGCAGACAGAGCTGGAATTACTAAACACACTAAAGCCCAGGGCTGACCCCCAGGGTACCTCTTTTCAAGTATCTGTCTTGTTTGACAGTCAACCATTGATAATGGAGTTCTCGGTGCACTATTTTAGGCACCTGTTCTTGCGCCCACCTTATGGTTGTGGCAGCAAGACAAGATTTCTCGTTTGTTTATTTGGAAGGTGCATGGAATAGGGCTATGGGTCTTGAAAAGGTTAAGCTATAGCCCACCCCCAGCTCTCCTCTTCTTCACTAATCCAACTATCCCTCTTAAAAAAATTAGAATGGTAGGTCACTATTTCTCCTTGAAAAACTCATGTTGGCTGATTTTGAGCACTGTGTTACTTTTGAGGTGCTTGTACACTTGTTTTGGTGTCCCGTCCCCCTATCCTGTCGCTCATCCTGGCATCTTTTCATCTTGAGGTGAAGTTGAGCAACGTGTCCCTCAGTGCTGTGTCCTGTCACCACAGGAGTGGCAGGATGGGGAAAGGAAGAAACAGTGCTAAAGGTGCTGAGCAGAGACAGAGGACGAGGTTCTGCCTTTTCCAGCTGTCCCTTTGACTTGCTGTGCGACTTGTTCCTTGCTCCTTTTTTTTACTACTGCTTTCAGACAAGACGAGTATTTACCACACTGCTGTAGCCTGATTTTTAGTTAACCCACAGCTGTTTAAAGCAAAACAAGTCTAGCACAGATAGCTGTGCGATTCTTTGGTGTGCTTTAGGTAGGTAAAATGAGGGGAGGCTTGCCTTTTGTGCTGAGTTGCTCAGCTTCTGCTGCCACTGCCTATACATCGCCCACCTCAGCCCTACCTCTTTTCAGGGTTGTGCCGATTATAAAGGAATGTGGCTTGTGTGAGGTCTTACTTTCGAGTCTTGCTCCTTCAAAGGAGGTACCCTTATTTGCACCATGGACTAGGCATGTGACACTGCAGGCACCCACCAAGAGAGGGATACTTGGCCGTTCTGACATGAGCTATCCTAAAACAGATCCACAGCAGTCGTACCAGTCTGTGAACTTAAAAGATATTAGGAAAGTCCAGAACAAAGCAAATGCAGTGTAGTCATGTGTCTTGCACGTTCACGGTGTGGTATTCCAAAGCAACCTCCTGCTTTCAGCTGCCAGGCAATGTTGTTGTGGAGGACTGTGCCTTTTTGTGGTGGTCCTGCAGCTTGCTCAGTCTCTTACTGACCCCTGCTTTTCCTGGTGAATGGTTTGGCCATCAAAGGTGAGAAACAGGGCTTGTGCGTGAAACAGAGACTGGAATCTGACAGGACTAACAGCAGTTGGTAACAGGTAAACTGGGAGCCTGAAAAAGATGAGAGTGTGCCTTTGAGGCAGTTTGAGGAAGTGAGGGTTGTAAAGAGGCTGTGTAAGGACACTGCTGATGACTAACGTGTTGTCCTGTCTAGATGCAGATTTGTGTGGTTTGCAGCAAAACAAAAATAGCATGTCAGCACAGGATACAGATGTGTTTCCACAAGTCACAACGAAACTAGCTGGCTGGCCTTTACAATTCATTTATCAAAGCACTTCCAGTTCCCATTTTGAGGGTAGAGGCTAATTATAAGTATCACTTCAGGAACGATACACAGCGTTCAGCTCAAATTATATTCAGCAAAAAAAAAAATTAATCTGAGGAGTGACTGTTTTGGTTTTGGAGTGTTAAGCATCCTGGCAGGAAATTTGAAAACATGTAGCTGAAGTGAACAGGAATTTTTGTTGCCGATCTGGATCTGAGAAATATACAGAGATGCTAAGGTAAAGAATCAGTCCTCAATTCACAACTTAGATGCTAATTTGCTGGGAGACCCTCATATACTTCTTTGTGGCCATTAAAAGTTACACAGTGAAAACTGCTGCTGTCTGGAAGTTGTTTTGCATGGTCATATCCAGAAACACCTTCCTCTGAAAGGGGCCAGAAGCAGCAGTTCAGAAGAAAGGGTAGATAGTAGGATGGTCTGACCCCAAACATGCTTATAGGTGCCTGTGACACAGAACTGTTTGTTCTAAGACCCGGATCACAAGAAATGCTGTCCTTCCAGGCTTTAATAATAATATAAAGTTTTTTATAGGTTTTGCATTAATTAGGACGCTTATGGGTATTATTGTTGACTGTTAAAAAACCCATCCAGTCCTTATCAAGCGTGCAGCTTGCTAGATTTTGCCAGTTTTTTATTTGAAGCCAGAACTCAGTGGTACTTACATGTGTGCTAAGAATTCGTAAGGGAGAAGAAAACCTTGTGTGTTGTTTTTTTGGGGTTTTCTTGTGTTTGGTTTGGTGGATTCTTCTTTGAATGTGGTTTTTCCTTTGTTTTGTTATGTGGAACTCTGTGCTTATGTGCTCCCTTCCTCTGTGCTGCTTCGAATTGATTTAAGTTTCCAGAGAAATTGTGTAACGCTGTTGAGTAAATTCCAAGGCGATTTCCAGGCACTGCTTTTGGAGCCTGTGACAAATTGCACCTATGAAAGAACATCTCCTCGCTATCTTGCACAGCTGTAAAAATCTGTGTGGTTCATCTGCTGGAGTCGCACAACCTTTCCTATGGTTGAGGGCAGGAGACCTGAGCCTCCCACTTCTCACCTGCAAAGAACAAGCCTGGTCCCAGCCAAGGACCGGGGCTCTGGGAAGGAATTTTCTCTCCCAGCAGAATCCAGTTCCTGTAGCCTCTGGGCAGGCACTGCTACCGCAGCTCCCTCCCCACTGTCCCTGCAGGCAGCCGTCAAAGCAGCTCCCGGCTGGCCCCTGTAGAGGATCAGTCACGGAAACACAGCGAGTTTTCCCAGGTGAGGTGCTGCCTCGAAATCAGACTGAGGGCTCTGGGGAGCCGTGCTGAACTCTTTAGAACGTACTGAGCCTCCTGCGACCAAATGTGCTGGTAACCCTACCTTACTGAGCTGGAGGATGGCTGATGCTCACTATTCATGGGCAGAACTTCCAGTGGAAACCTATGGGAGTTCACATTTCTGGGGCATAGAGTCCTCTCACTTTGCATAATGCTTAGCAGCACCAACTGCTTTAATAAACAAGACCAGGTGGTTGGAATGCAAACTGCAGAGGTGTTCCTCTTACAGGCAAAGCAGATGGTGTCTTTCCTATTTAAAACTCAGGCAGTAGAAATAAAGCAAGCTGAATTGTCAAAAAAAAAATCATCAATGAAGCTAGCCAAGGAGCTGTGTGTACATTCTAGAACTTTAGCCAGCCAACATACCCGTGGGTGGGACTTGTGTGTTTTTCTTGGTGGAAAATTGTTTCTGCCCCATGAGCCCTGAGGATTGCTGTGATGGCAGGGAGAGGCAGTTTCTGTCTCTGTGTGCAAGGGTGATGCTTCTGCTTACCTGGCTGTGTTCTGTAGTCCTCCTTGTCAGGGATGATTGTGTGGCTCTCCCAAGTACAGTAGATAAGCATCAGTCGTTTGAAGTGTTGCCACTTGCTAATGTATAGTTGGTGACTCTGGTCTGGTGGGAAGCTGAATCCACCCTTCACGCTGTGTGACGGACCACCCAGAACACGTGTCAGACTGATAATGCCCTTACGGGTGGCTGTAGGGAAATCTAGAAAGTCAGCAAATGCTGCTCTTCACATGCACTCTTTCTCCCCTACAGCAGTTTCAGAGTCTCTGTTGTGAGGGAGAGCCCAGATGTGTTTAAAACATCTGGGAATGAAGCAGACACAGCTTTGCCCCTCCATTAGGGTCTCGAAAGGGGAAGGTAGCAAGACAAGCTACAGAAGCCCCAGCAGAATTGGGGTAGGGAAAATGGGAGCTCCCAGTAGAGTTGCAGGTTTGGGAATTGCATACCAGACGAACACAGAATAAATGCCACATATGAAGCCAAGGCACCGTGAGAGGAGGAGTGTGTGAAGGGTTCGTCTGTGTGGGAAAGAGAGGTATGAAGACCCAAAAGAAAAGAGGGCTGGACACAAGGATAAGATAAATAAAATCATAAACAAAAGCAAGAAAACAAAAGTAGGTAATGCTTGTGTGGAGAGTGTGGGTGTGTGTAAATCCCACGCCTTAGAAGGAGTATGCAATTTTAAATAAAGGGGGGACGGGGAGAAAAGAAAGGAGCTATAGTCTAAGAAAAAGGCAGAAGTACAGGCAAAGAACCTGGAAAGGGCATGAGGTTTAATGAAACTTTACTGGGTCGCCATTACTAGCAGGAATGTCCACTGCTAGGCTGTAAAAACACGTGATCTGGCAGTGACACAGTCTCTCCTCTTTCTGCTCTCGGTGCTTGTGTTCCCCTGCCTGCTCTAGGCTCTGGTCCTGAGAGCTGAATGTTCTCCCCTGTGGTACAAATAACTGATGGAGTCTAATAACTAATGTAAGCTATGTTGCCCTAAGGACGCCGATGCTGTTGCTGGTAGGATGCTGGGAAAAGAAATTACCTTACGAAGTAAAGGTTTGCAGAGAAAATGTTTAGTAAAGAGCTTTCTCTGTTGGTGTAGTCCGTACTTAGAAAATGGGGAATGAGGGTTAAAGAAAAACTTGAGTAGAACAAGAATTAAAAGAAGCCCCTCAGTTAGTGGTTACAGTGCCATGTGCACACTACTGCCAAACAAAGAACTTTGAATTTGATGACAAAGCTGTATGTGAGCTTGTGTGATGAAATCTGAAGCTGGACAAACACAGCTTGGTTTTCATTTATAGTTTAAAGCCCATAATCTGTCCAGCTTCGTAAAGATCTTGACAAAGCTCAGCCAAGTTTTAGGAAACCTTGGTTGAGTTATAATTTCCAATGGAAACTATGCAAAAAGGATGGGCTTTAATGCCAAAGCAGACAAAAATTATGATTTTATGATGTTGACTGTGTTTTATTTAAATTTGGGAGTTAAAGGCTAAGCTCGAAGTAAAATAAAACTTGAGGACTTCTGACCAACAAAAGCAAAACTTAACTAGAGCCACAGCTTGCTTGGTTTTTTACTGTCTGTAGTTCATCTTTGTGGGTGTTTTTTCTGTATTTACCAACTGCCATAAATTACAATGGAATACAGATTCTGCTCTGCCTCTTCTTTTCTTGTTAACGAACATCTGGAAACTCAGCTTGTGTAATAAATAGGCCTTAGCCAGTAGGTTTTGCTCTACAGTCTCTCTTTGGGGAATGGTTGTATTAATACTGGCTCTGCTTTAGAGGAGGAAGTCAACTGGACTTGTGTTTTCCCGTTGCAGATGTTGTCCTGGAGAAAGCCATGCATAAGTGCATTCTGAAGCCGTTGAAGGGTCACATTGAAGCAATGTTGAAAGAGTTTCACACCACGGATGGTTCCTGGAAACAACTCAAGGAAAACCTGCAGCTGGTACGGCAAAGAAATCCTCAGGAACTGGGTGTGTTTGTTCCAACACCAGACTTTGTGGACGTTGAAAAGATTAAAGTCAAGTTCATGACTATGCAGAAGATGTATTCACCTGAAAAGAAAGTCATGCTGCTGCTGAGAGTTTGCAAATTGATTTACACTGTTATGGAGAATAACTCAGGTACAGTGCTTCTCATAGTTCAAGTTCACTGATACTCCATTCCTGGCGTTGTCTTTTAGAGGAATCAGACCACCTGATTCTGCAGATAAGAGCTCCAGGAGGAGACCTGTAGCATCTCCTTGTCGTCTTGAGAGGGGTTCTTCCTCTCTGCCTCTTCCCTGCTATCTCTGGTACATCTGGTAGCACATCTTACAAACTCAGTGTGAGAAGCAGCTGAAGAAGAGCAACTTTACTGAACTGTAGGCTTTGAAGTTGGCTGTCAGAAAGGCTGTCTTGTGAGCCTTGAATTTGACACTCATTCTAAATTAGTATTTTTTCTGCAGATTAATAATAGAGGTAACACTCTATATTTAGCTATAGTAATTCAATAGCATAAATGCAGTATGACAACTACAGGGTTGTGTGTTAATGGGTGGAGAAAAACAGCCTCTAACCCAGTATTTTTGGCTTGCTGTGCCTTTGAATGTTCTCATTTGGACACTTTCTGTCATGCTTTTGGAAAAGAAAGCGTCTATTTCTGTACTGTAGCAAGAATCCAAAAATGCCTTTGAAACCTAAATACAGAAATGGGACTACAAACAAGTTAAGACCTGCTGAGCAGTCAGTGGCAGAGTTAAAATGCTGTGCTGACTCTGACATCTTCTCATACACTGCTGTGATGCGTCATGAGCTAAGCTGAAGCAACACTGCGGTAGTGGGAGATTTTTTCCCCCGAGCAGAAGCTGCTGCAGGTGGTTGGCAGTTTTCTTTCCAAGGGAGCGTCGAGTGTGCGGCTGGTTCTGGTGCTAATCAAGACACCTACTTTCTTTTGAGATTTGATGGTGAAAACCTGGGGCTCTTAAAGCCCCCCCAGGTACTTTTGCAAGATGTAGGACTGAGCTCCTGCCCAGCTTATTAGTTCTGTGCAAAATCCTGCATTTTAAAAATGGATATAGGAGTGTAGGCCTGAAGTTCTGTAAACTCCTTTCTCCATGCTGTGTTATCTCGGCAACCTGTGCCAGGGCACAGAAGAAATTGGAATTTCTTCCTAATATCTAATCTAAACCTACTCTCTTTCAGTTTGAAGCTATTCCCCCTTGTCCTGTCCCTCCAGGCCCTCATAAATAGTCTCTCTCTGTATTTCTTGTAGGCTCCCTTCAGGTACAGGAGGCCTTGGTCATTGATGTTTTTAACTATTCTCTTGTCAAGAAAGTGATTCGAGTTTCCATGTCAAATTTAATACACTTTTATATTCAGGCTTCTCTGCTGTGGGATTCAGACTCAGAAACTGGTATTTGTGTCTGGATCGTTCCAGAAGGTGAATGTAATCCCTGGATGTATAAAGAAAATGCCTGTTCCTCGTCTCTTAGGCAGTGATAGAAGTGCAGGTGGAGGTCAGGCCAGACTGGCATGGCAGCCTTTGTGAGTTCACCAGTTGAGCTGGTGCAAAGGTGAGCCCAGTCTCTAAATTTCCCTTTCCTGCCTAAAGGTGTGACATCATCAGATTTGTGCTTGTTAGAAGTACAGGATGAAGCTGGCGTTGGTCTCCTGTCCCTCGAGTGTCAGATGACGTTCTCCTTGCTGCACGCTGGTAACAGGAGGCTCAAGAGCAATCCAGACATACTGGTCAGAGAGGCACAGAATGATGCTTTGCTTTCAAACACAGAAATCGGGGAAAGGGTGCGGTTCGTCTCTCACTGTCTGTGTTTCCTTCTACCCAGGGAGGCTGTATGGAGCTGATGACTTCTTGCCTGTGTTGACATACGTGCTAGCCCAGTGTGATATGCTGGAGCTGGATACGGAAATTGAATACATGATGGAGTTGCTGGATCCATCTTTGCTGCATGGAGAAGGTAATCTATTTATTTTATGAGAACTGAGTGAAGGCCTGGTGAAGGGGGGTTCTTCCTCATGGCGCAGTTGCTGTTAACCTTGTCTCTGAGTGGAAATCCTCTTAAAGGGAGGCCTAACACGGGCGATGTCAGCCCTGTAACGAGAGCCTCGGAACCATTTCCAGCGGAAGGGAAGAGAAAGCTGGGTAGCTTGCAGAGCACAGGCCCCAGTGACCTGGGAGTCTGCCGCTGTCCACTGCCGCAGGAGCAAATCCATTGTGGCCGACCCATTGTGACTTAGCAACCAAAAACAGGCACTGGGCAGGTGCTGAATGTTGTTGTCCTTCTGTGCCTGAAAACTTCCTGAGAGTATTTGTAGGGCAGCAGCGTTCAGTTAAATGGTGAGGCACATGGTGGGACTTGGGTTAGGTGCTTTGTAGAAACTGGGGCCTTCCTTGCTCCTCTGGGGGAAGTGCTTCTGAGAATATTGCCCCTCTTTAATGATCTTTACTTCTTCCCAATATTTGATTCTCATAAAGTAGTTTTATGAGCCCCAGGAATATGTTTCCCAAGGCAGTCTTGAATGATGGCTAAAATCTGCTAGAGGAAAGGAAATCTCCCTCCTTGCTGTTTTCATGGTGACATTTTTAACACCTTCTGCAAGGCCCCGGTGGGCCCCATAACCTACAGGTTTATGAGGAATTTTAAGGGTTCTTGTGATGAAGCTCAGCTGTATGTTTAGGTATATGTGTACACTTCCTATTCCTGCTGTCTCTTGGCTTGCTGAAATTGCTGTATCCTCTTCCATGCCAGTATGCCTGAGAGAATTCATGCCATGATTCCTCCAGTTTGGCACTAGTCTGTTCCTTGCTTTGTGTACAGAGCATCCTCAGAGTACATTGTTCAGGAATCTTAGCATGGAAAATATTTGAGGTGTGAAGCTGGAAATCATTAACATGCTTCAAAGGCAGAAACATTTACTGAGTTATCAAGTCATGTTGTTTTTGAAGCAGCAAAAGAAGTCTGTCCATTGGCTGGTCCTGTCTTTGGCACCAGCTGAACTATACTGCAGTAAAAATTGTTAAGTGCTTTGGGGTTGTGCATTTCAACTGTAATGTATTGTCCAATTTGTCTCATTGGTCTTGCATGTGTTTTATATATTAATCTTGCTGCAAAGCTAAAGGCTAAGAGAGGATTCTGTCAGTAATACAGAAAATACTACTGTGGGCATAGAATGCATCTTTGAATACCTCCATGAATAGACTGTGCTGCCTCTTAGTTGGACTCTCCCACTCAAATAGTTTACTTGAAAAAAAAGAAAGACAGCATGTCTTTTCTTTCTCCTGGTTACTGAGAACTGTTACCTCCTGCTGAGACTCCTTTTGCTTTGTGACCTGCAGCTTCTTTTGTACATTGACTGCTCTGTTGTGGCTTTAATTTGTTCTCCACTCATGTAGTAAAGGTGGAGCATGGAGGACTCTACACATCATATCCTGAACTAATGGGACATTATGAGGAACGACAAGAAGGTGACAGATCAGTCTTCCTTTTAAAAACAAAGGCAACTCTTCGGGATGATCCCGGAGTACAAATCTCACACTCAGTTGTTTCTGTATTGCCATTAAGGGGGGTTGCTTTTAAGATGCTGAACAGTGGTAAATTGTCTTTCACTTTGTTTAAACAACTATGTTTATTTCATCCACATCTAAGCTTGGTAAGAAAACAAATCACTGTTTGAAAATTGTTTAGAAGAAAACTGGCATTCCAACTTAGTAGAAACACTCTGACATAACAGGAGTCATTTAAGTAACCGGCTGTCCGGAGCAATAGTGGACACAGAGAGGCACCACTCGATAATATGGAGCACATGCAACGCCTGCACATCCCTTAGCAGCTGACACCATCCAGTATTTTGCAGGCCAGTGAGCTGTTTTCCTTTATGTTTCAATATTTTGGCACTAGAGTACAGGGATTTTATATATGTGTGTGTCTCTGTGTGTATATTTATATATATTAAAGAAAGTGCCTGTGCTTCTGACTGTGACTGCTCTGAGAAGTTCCCCCCTTGCTGTCCTTCACAGGAGGCTATTACTTGACGAGCGCCTATGGAGCACTTTCACTGATCAAGAACTTCCAGGAAGAACAAGCTGCCCAACTCCTAAGTTCAGAAGCCAGAGACACTCTCCGGCAGTGGCACAAGAGGAGGACAACTAACAGGACAGTACCTTCAGTTGATGATTTTCAGGTAGAATTTAGAGCTGAAATAAAAACTGGGATGATTGTTTTGTTGAAAACTCCCATGTGAGAGATATGATTCATAGTGATTTCCTCAGGGCCACAAGTGAAGTGAAGCAGTGCTGAGATTATGTCTGGCAAATTTGCCTCAGAGTTGAAGTCTTTAAACTTTATCAAAGAGTTTGGTTATGATGGTGTAAAGAAATCACTAAATAATGGAGCTTTCTCACTCTCGCTTCTAAGTCATGCAGAGTGAGGATAAACTAAATTGTATCTTAGATTCAGCTTCTTTGTATGCTTTACTGATAAAAAGATCAAATCCAGATGTCCAGGGGTGTAAATCAGCACAGCTCCCCAGTAGCCAGTGCTGGCATACAACAGGTAATAGAGAGGACAGGTGGTAGAAAAGTTTGCCTACAGTTTTAAAGTTTAAGCAAGCAGTAGAGTTTTGTAATATTGATGTCTTCATGTTTGTTTGTTTTTTTCCCCTCCCCTGCATTTTGTACTGCTCTTTTAGAGCAGGGCAGTACCTTCAACTGAAGAATGACAAAACAGTCGGGATTGCTTCATCTTTTAAAACCAGACCTGCATCTTTCATGTGCTGTTGGCTGACTGTTCAGATGCAGCAGTTTATGGACTGAAACAAGGAGGATGTTGGAATGGAGAAGAAAGGATTTACTCTTTTGTGTGCAGTAGTTTACAGTTAGGAAGAGGAGATCAGACTAACAGAAACTCCAACCCATGGCCAGTGCACAAAGCTAGTCCATCTTACTGGGATGCATCTTGTGTTCTGCTTACCTGTCCTTAGGTGTCAGACTCAATTTGCTTGAGTCTTTGTTCTTTCTGGCAAAACACTGCACTTCCCATAAGAAAATCCAACTGCTTGTATTTCTGCTGGATGACAAAATTACGGAAGATTCTTTCAGCAGGATCTTGTGTGCACTTTCATCTTCTCTTTCTCTGCAAATGAGCTTCATCCAAGCTCAATGTGCAGCTGGATGCGGGAAGAGGCAGGGGGAGAGCTGTCACTGAGTGTGACCAGTGCCTCTCGTTCTGTTGTCTCTTTAGAAGAGAGCCTCGAATCAGTAGATCACAGCACTTCCAGGCCATGCTTGGCACAAATTCAGGCATTTTTCTGTCTGTTCAGAATGCCAGTTTTCTCTCTCTTCCTCTGAGTCCCGCAGTCCTGAAATGGAGCACCTTCCCTACCAGCAGTGTGTGATACAACTGTAGCTCAGCTCGTCTTTCCCACCTTGAACCGGGCTGTGATTGTGGCGTTTCTGGGATGTGGTCTCACAGCCTTATCAGCTTTTGGGCCCTGGAAGGCTGCCTTTCCTCCTTCCCCAAAAGGATGGAAAAGCAGAAACCATGGTGTTTGATGATGATTAAATACAACTTTCTGATACCACATGAATAATTTTAATGCATATGAATTACAGGCATGTTTACAAACTTCAGCCTCTCCTTCAAGCAATCCTGTCCATCTAAAGGCACATGTATTTAAAAACAGGTCTTCTCTGTGGTAGCTACATTAGAAATCAAAAGTGTAGTGTGTTTTGCCGTATCTAGGGCTGATTTTTTTCTATAATTTCTTCGCTCCAGGTAACAAAAATGGGTTAGTTCTCTTCAGTCAGGTTCAGTCCCAATTGTTTAAATTCTGTTGCAGAGCTTCACTGTTTCAGTCTGCACGCTACCTTTATTAAGACAAGAGTGCTCTTTGGAACTTAAATCATATGAACATTCTTCTCAGCCCTAGCTGTTTTCTGTGAAATGTAAATTTTTGCCATTGTGATTTAGCATGCTTAATTTATTCAGCATCCAACTATAGGTACCATCTCAGTCAATAAACAGCTCTTCCTCACTGTAACTTTTTTCTGCCTGCTTTAATTTTACTGCTTTTTAGTCTTTACTTGCAGCTAATTTTTCTTTTCAAACAAGTAGACAAAAAAGGGTTACCTATGACAACTGGACACTTTGTTCATGCGTCAAAAAACTTTTGGGGGTTCCCACCCTCCCATGCTCTCGATTTTACTTTTTAAATGCTTTTTGAAGGGTAAAACTGCATTTCCTGGTAGGGCATATTTAGAATGTATCCGTTTTATCAGAGTTGTGGGTATTGTGTCAGTTCTCTACAGAGAAAAAAGGTCCAGCTTTGGCCTCAAGATCATATGGATTTACTCCAGTGTTGCAGAGTAGATTTTCTTTCCGCATCCATCTAAGCCCTGCCTTACAAAAGAAGAAGATGCTGTCACGTGAAGCTTGGTTATGTCAGGCTTAGGCTGCAGTCCACCACCGGTAAAGGTGATGAAGGTGTCCCGTGTGAGGGGGGGTTCCCTCACACACGCCGCGTGGGTTCGTCACGGCGCCTTGTGCCTCACCACCCTCGTGTGCCGCCTCCGGGTTCTTGTTCCTTCGCGTGCGTGTGACGCCATTCCGTGGCGTTGACCCAGCAGTGGCACATCATCTCCCGGGCGTGCTGCCTCGAACACGTTCTGCCTCACACCATTTTGTTTCCTAGTGAGGCCAGGCATCCGGTCCCATTAAAGCCACTGGCATTTTCCACGTGTCCCTCGTGTCACAGGGTGAGCCAAGGAGGGCAGGGTGCCTGCTGTGCCCACTGCAGCCTTGCTGCAGTTGCCGTTCATGGGATGGCCGTATGGTACTGGAGTCCTTGCTGTGTTTCACGGCTGGAACATGGAGAGGCTTGCTGTTTGTTGCTGACTTCTCAGTTTTTCAGAGGATGAGGGTTTTTTGAGTTTCTGATGCCTGTTTTCTTGTTCTACAGAACTACCTTCGTGTTGCGTTCCAGGAAGTTAACAGTGGATGTACGGGAAAGACCTTACTAGTAAGACCATATATCACTACCGAAGATGTATGTCAGCTTTGTGCTGAAAAGTTTAAAGTGGACAATCCGGAAGAATATAGCCTGTTTCTTTTTGTTGATGACACCTGGCAACAACTGACAGAGGATACCTACCCTCAGAAAATTAAGGCGGAGTTGCACAGTCGTCCACAACCCCAGGTCTTTCACTTTGTCTACAGGCGCACTAACAGTGACCCATATGGTGCCATTTTTCAAAACAGCAATGACTCACCTTCTTAAAACCAGCAACTCGTCATTTTATTTTCTGTTTCTTGGTAACTGTTAAAAACATCTTTTGTTGCTGCCTTCCTTAGGAGCTAAAACACGTCTTAAAACATAAAGCCTAGTAAAACACATGCTGACATTTCTTGCATTGCTTAGAAAACCCATGTTCTCAACACCATGCACATGGCCAGTTATGCAGAATATTCCACCAGCATGTTTGAGGGAACAGCCCATGAGGCTACATTTCTTGTACCACAGGCTCTTTTGCAGCGTATGACACTGTGGCCCTTCCCAGGTCTTTGCCGTAGCGTGCAAAAATCTATTTTCTTACACTCATCATTTAGCCAAATGTCATTTTGATTTAAATCTGCATGCTAGAGAAGTATTTCAGTAAACTGGCTGGTATGAGCTCAGTTTTACCAGCAGGAGTTTGACAAGACTGTCCGATGCAGGGCATCAGTTAACTCATAATTACCTGGATGATTGCATCCTTTTCTAATTTTTTTGATTACAGAAAATCATCATGTTTATATATATATATATATACACACACATATATATATATCATGGAAATTTTATAGCAGTTGCAGGTAAACTGTCAGGGTTGGGTTTTTAAATATTTTTTTAACTATAAAATATTCTATAATTATGCATGTGATTTTAACATTTAATATACAAGAAAAAATCTCTTGCTGGTTTTAGAGTATTGCATTAAAAGTCTATGTGTTTTCTCTTCCTTTCCTGTTCCAGGAGAGCTCTTATGTAACTTCTGTTATCTGTAAGAAGATTGTAACATCGGCACTGCCTATTTCAGTGCCTTTACCTGAACTTGATGTATTGTTATCTGTATTATTGTTTATATGCAGTGTTTTAGACAGAACTAGGGGGCTGGAAGAGAAAATTGAAAGAAAAGGTTGTAGAGAAGGGGAAGAGAAAGAATGTAGAGAACCTAATTTAGGATTAAAATCTGTTAGTCTGCTGGTTCAGGCTCCTTGCAGAAAACGGTGAAGGAGGTTGGTAAGGAACTTCAATGTAAGCAGTGGTGTAGGTTCGCAGAGGGATTTGACAGCGCCTATCCCAGTTACTACTTGTGTTAGCAGGGGATTAAATGTGTCAGTAGTGTGAAGGAGAACACTACTTTGTATAGCTCGTTGCCAGCATCCAGGCGTGTGTTGGACTGAAGACCATGTTTCAGCATTTCACGGCGCTGTGTCACTCGCTGGGGGAGACGTGAGGGTCAGTCCTGCGTGTGCAGAGCAAGTTGGTGTTTAAAGCACGTGTTCTGTGGGTTTGTCCCAGACAGCCCGTGTCATGGGCGACGCTCTGCACCCCACCTAAGTCAGTCAGGGCTGCTGTCTTAGAGGGACATGGGGTTCTCCCCAAGTCTGCTGCAGCAGTGTAACGTAAGGCAGATGACCACAAAGTGCCACGGGCAGCACGTGTATTGTACGTACAGACATCTGTAGTATTGTGTCAGTTTGCCTTGTATCTGAGACCCCTGGCACGTGCCTGTATTTCATTTTGTAAATGTTGAGTTGTTGCACATAATAATACATTGCAATGCTGAATTATAATTTGGGATGTCGTGTGCTGTGGTTTTTGGGGGGAGCTTTTTTTTTTTTTTAAATGGTTCACACTGGAAAGTTTTATGCGTAAGTGACTCTGATGCTGCTGCTTTTTGTGCTTCTTGACCCACTGTAAGCTCTTTGCAGAGGAAGGACCTGTGCTTGGCCTGAACAGTCGGTGGAAGCAACAGGCAGGGCTCGGCTGCTGAACCACTTTTTGTGACGTGAAGGCTGACGTTCAGTGCTCAAGAAAATTCCACTGTTTTCATAAGACTGCAACACTGACACTGAGGAGAGGAAAGGACTGGGGCAGAGTATTAAGAAACTCAGAATTTCAGCCATGATACAAAAGAAGTTCAGAGTGCAAAAAGGGAAATGTGTGCCCAGACTGCCTCGAAACAATTTTGCTGTCCGTTCTTGTGCAATTGTATCTTCTGAAAACTAGAACATTTTATTCATTGTGCTGTCCAAAACACTTCTCATTTCTCATAACACCGGAAGACAGATGATACAAAAACTTGCAGAAATTTGGACTAGTAAAAATAAGCTATTCGGTCTTATCCAATGTGAGGTGTTTGATGTTAGGAATTACTGAAAAGCAAGGGAAAGGTTTTAGCTGAGTTTGTCTCTCATCATGTTCCTTCAGAGCACACTGAGATAGTGGGGAGGTGGGGGGAAGAGCACGGATAGAGGTGGAATTTCCCTGAGAAAAGTCTGAGATCAGAGCATTAACTGGCGGTACAGGCTGGGATTACGGCTGAGCAGCACCAAACCCTGTGCACACAATCCATTTAGCTTTCCCCCTCACCTTCTGTCAGGGGGTTTGTGGCCCTGCCGAGAAACAGATGCTGAAGTAACGCGGAGCCGTGACGGTCCGTGGTTCTGCCTGAGCTGGTGGGTCATTTATGTGTTCATCAGCCACACTGTAATAAATACTGTATTTTGTTCCTGTTTTTCTTTCATCCTTACATCCAACTTTCCATCCCTTTTTTTCTCTCTGTCTGTCTTTTGTGTCATTTTCTTGCCCTGTCTGCTCCCCATCCTACTCCCTATCAGTACTTGACTCTAGTTTGTTTTTGTTTTTCTCTTTTAATAAATAAATAATCACTATTTACATAATAAATATTGCTTTCCCTGTTCCCTGTCCTACTATAGTTCTTTGTCCAATTCAGTCCTTTCACCTTACCTTTCTGCATCTGCTCCTCAGTCCTCCTCCTTCACTGTACTTTTCCCTTTATAACCCTCTGTCCTGCTCCCCATCCCTCTCTTCCTCCATGCTGTCTCTTCTGCTCCTTGCCTGTCTTTCCCCCACATCCCACCCCACACAGTCATTTTCTCTGTCCTTGTTTCCCCCTTTGTTTCTGTATCCCTCTGTCGTTCTTGTGTGTTTACCACTGTCCTGCTCACTGCCCCTCTTTTTCTCGGTCTGACCCAGTGTCCTGCTCCCTGATCCTCTTTCCCTGTTGCTCTGTCTTTTTGTCTGTCCTGCTCCATACCCCTCTCATGTTCCTTCTTTCTTTTTTACTCTGTTGCTCTGTCTTCATTGTTTCTCACTCCTATCCTTCTGTCCTGTTTCCTGCCCCTTTTCTTTTTTAATCCCTCTCTGTTGTACTGCCCATCCCAGTTTTGTTCTTCATCTCCATCCTGCACGCTATCCTTCTTTTTTCTCCGTCCTGCTCCCACTCCCTCTTTCTGTCTCTCCTCCTCTCTCCCTGGTGCTCCCACCCATTCCTGCTGTGGTGGTGGGTATCTCTGCCTGTCACCGGGGTTCGATCCCTCAACAGGTAGGTGATGCTGCCTTCAAGTGACCTGGTTTAGTGGTGGACTTGGCAGTGCTGGGTTAATGGTTGGGCTTTGATGATCTCAAAGTTCTTATGCAATGTAAATGATTTTATGGTGCTTTATCTCTGTCCTGCCCCCTTTTTTTTCTATCCTTTTTCTTGTCCCTGTCTTGTCTTCTCTTGCTGTCCCATTTCTTGCCTTGTCTTTTCTAATGGTCCAGCTGGCCCCCACTTTTCACTTCTGTTCTCTCATGCTGTGCCCTGCTCTGCATTTTTGACAGGCTCGACCTCTGCCCAGGAGCCCGTGGGCCCAGGGGCTGACGGACCAGCAGCTCCCTGCTGGACTCTAGGAGTGACTGCCCACTTGTCCAGGGCGCTGGGATCCGGGTCAGGCTCCAGTTCCCCTCGTGTCCAGGGATGCAGGGGCTGAGGGATTGGATTTCCTTGTGGGTTTGCGGGAGACCAGGAATGAGAGGAAAGGCAGTGGCAGAGCTGCGTCCCACCTCAGAGGCTGTGTTTGCCTCTGAGGACAGGGAGCCTGTGGGCTGAGGTGAGGTTACGGTGAGTGTTGGGATGAGCAATCCAGGGACCAGGGAGCTCGGCATGCCGGGTGCTGATGGAATCATCGCCTTAGGTGTGTTTAGTTTGTGTCTGCGGGAGCCGGGATTCGGGCGGTCATTAAAAAGAGAAAAATAACAAATCTAGGGAAATCCCCCGCAGCTGGGAGC
>VXAY01002666.1:0-20562 GCA_013399855.1 Oxyruncus cristatus
ACAGGCTGGAAATTCAGCATTCAGGTCCTCTGCTCAAAAATAATTACTTTATAGCAACGAATTTACATCCCTCCAACTGCATTTTAACTAAAAATAACTATGTAATATGGTACCTTATTCCTAAAAGATGGGTTGCTTATTTTGTGTGTTCAATGTTTTTTTTCATCCCTGAAAAAAAATATTCCTTCTATCCAATTACTCCTAGTAGCAAACATCCAATATAATGCAGTTTATTTGTCATTAGTCGGGGATCTTATCCTAAAATCAAGGAACTAAATGACAGTCTGATTTCAATAGGCTTATTAATAGGTAATGTTAAGTGTTTATTTATTAATTTATATTTCATTTATTACAATTTAAGTAAAAACTATTGATGGTGATACGTGAGACTATCTAACTGGGATTTTAAAGTTAAGAATGAACTAGAATGGTCAAAATTGACAAAATAGTTTTGTAAACTGAAGAAACTATATATACACACACACACATATATATATGACCCCACAATACTATTTTTAAAAGGCACCAATCACAGTGCATCTACAATTGACAGCAGCATCACTGTTTCAAATGCTTCCCTTGCAGTTATTATTACAAGCCTTATTCAATCTTTTCTTTATTTGGGGGTTAAAAAAAAAATTAAGCCAAAAAAGCATTTTTATACACTAAAAATGCTAGTATTTATTTAACTTGTCGCTCCTCTGTCTATAAACTTAAAATTCTATAATAGTTTTATTAAGTTATGCCAAGTTTAAAGGTGAAGACATTTGCAGTCACAAAGGGGTCAGAATCCAAGACCTACTTTCAAGAAAATATCTCCTGCAAAACAGCACCTAAGAAAAGTCCCAACACTGTCTCTTTATGAGATCCATTAAGTACTGACTAAGTATTAACCAAATCCAAAGTTATTTAATTTAGGAAGTCTGAAAATGTAAAAATTTAAGATATGCTTCCCCTTCATTCTAACGAGCAATGGCTGATTCCCCTGTGTCATTTATGCTACAGATTTCAAAATTAACATCTTACTGCAAATCACTTTTAACAGACTATTTTTTTCCTATCTGTTAAATGTAATTGTCACTCTGAGTTGCTTGAAACAAATTCATCCCTTGCAAGATGCTTCTTCGAGGGTCTGTGCAAAATTCCAGCGAGGAAGGACCGTGGACATACTGTGCCACCCCTCTCTGGGTTTCTGCACATCAAAAAACTCTTCTCTTTTTTTTTAAAAAAAAAAAAAATGAAGTGAGCTGCAACTTTTTCAACATCAACACTCAAACTTTTTAATAGGTTTTTCTGAAAGGCTGAAACATGAGTCACCCCCACTTCAATTCAGATTTTTCCAAGTTGTAGAAAGCACAATGGTGGTAGAAGGCCAGTACTTTCACATTTTTACAAACGTCTTCCTTCTTCCAAGAAAGAAGTGCTTGCAGAGAAATAAATATTAATCCCCAGACTTGCTCTCATGACAATTGCATTCAAAGTTAATTTGCAGCATCAAAAGGGAGATTGCTTAAAGGAGAAACTTCCAGCAGCAGCAAGTCTAGCAGAACCTATTTCGGGACTTTTATGATATGTTTATATGGTGTTTAAGAATGGTAAAATTCCAAATGCCAACAGTCACTAAAAGATAAAAAATTGCTTCTCATCTGCAATAATCCAAAGATCATGGCATTCCCTGAAATAAAGAGCCCAAGTTTAGGACAGCTCAGGTCAGTGAAACAATTCTCATGAGCACATATGAAGTTTAGACTGAACCTGTATTTTCAGGTGTGAAATAACACCACAGGATGCATTCAGAATAACACAACTTATATTGTTCTTATCTCCTGTGCAGCTCACAATACTTGTATTGAAGTACCACCAGCAAAACCTCAACTCTCCAATCTTTCCTGAGGAGAAAACCAAGCCTGCCACTATTTTAATCCGCAGTACACTTAAGTTCAGCAGAGAGAACTGACTCTGTTGCACAACTGCTCTCTTAGCAACTTCATGGCATTATTGTCACTGAACATTTTCGTTACCTTACAAATTTAGCCGAACGTATTTCAGAGCCAGTGATGGAGATGGTTCAAAAAAAGGTAACTGCAAGATAACTGCACTATTTAAATGGAAGAGGTTTAGTGACACACCATGAAAGAGTACTGTATTCTCAAATGCGGCAGTTTAATTTTCAGACCACACACAAGCAAACTGGCTGCTGTACCACTCCCTGTGTTGATAATTTAAGAGCCAGAGTACGTGTGACCTTTGTCATGAAGGCCACATTAACTGTCACTAAAAATTTTAGAGCATCACTGTTGGCAAAGCTATTTCTCAGACAACAGATGGCTGAAAATGAGCACCGACTCTAAGTGGTGTTGAGTCAGTAACCACCACTACAGCTGAACTGTCCAGATACAGGCAGACTAAGGGGAACATAGGCTACCTGGAAAACTCTTCTGCATCAATGTGTAGTTTTTAAATACATCTTTCAAAAGGCAAGGCAAAAGTTTCTTCACGTCCTGACACTGGAGTTAAACCTCTCAGCTTTCGACTGTGTGCAGAGGACAGTCACAGTCTGAATTTCCAGTAATGCTTTTTAATACCCTGTATTATCTTCTACCTACACGTTCGTTCCCTAAATTTGGAGAATATTCACAGTGTTATGCTAAGTGCACTAAAATGGCTTTCTAGTCACAAGAAGGATTTCAGTACTTTGCCAGCTCCAGGAGGAGGAGTCACAGATGGCATGTGAACCCACCACTGGGACGGAGCTCTGGGAGTCCGACTCTGACTTGCAACTCCACTGCATCTGTTACAACCACAAAGTTTCTTCAACCCACAAGCAGCACAGAATGCATTTTTTTGGCTTTGTCCTTATCTCTACAGAGAATATTTTTCTCCTGCACTTGTGAACTGTTTCCCACAAGCCAAAGCCGTTCCTATTTAAGGGAGAACCGCAACGTGGAAGGTTCAAATTACTGTAGATGGCACCAAAAGGGCAGCTCAAGGGTTTCAGTGTCTTAAATGGAACTTAGCATCAAGCAGATGACACGTGCTATGGAGTAAGAGCAAATGTTAATGTTCCTAGGGATGGTTTGTGCACTGCAACACCTCGTACTGCAGGTTAAACAGGGCTCTGGTGTCATCACCACTAAATTAAGTCCATCCATGCGATGGGATCTTTCCACCACAAGCATCTCACTGTTAAGACCAAGAGCCCAGTGAGACACTCAAAGTGCCCTGGAATAGTTTCAGGTCTCTGCAAAGGCAGTCAGAAGTCCAAGCAAACCTGAAAATACCATGTGGTGCCTTCTGGTTCAGAAGGTACTTTTATGATTTAAAGAAAGAATATGACCTGAGGGATTTATTCTGTGAGTTTTGGGGTTTTTTGAGAGGTGGGGAGGAACTGGTCCCAAAACCCAATGAAACAGTCTTGTTCAACAGGCTTTAAATCAGGCTTTAATTGCCCAAAATGTAAATATAATGAATAAAAAGGTACAAAACCATGAAAGCTAGAAGACTAACTACTAAATTGGTAAAAATAATTTTAGATCTCTAATAAAAGTTTACTATGCAGTAATTATAGCAGGAGATTTTGCCTTTCCCAGACTTTCTAAAAATAAACATTTACTTCCTTTGTGCAACCTGCTTCCTAGCAGGTGTGGGAAAACCGCCAGTTTTCATGGGGACAGCATCATCTACCATAATCAACTCAGTTAAAACATTCATTTGTAAAATCTGCTGCAAATGTTTTAAATAATTAACCTAGTGAACATTAGTTCAGCAACTTAATATTGCAGTTTTCCTTTAAATGTTCTTGCCCTTCGTAAGATTTCTCTCTCAAAAAAAAAAAACAAAAAAACAAACAAACAAAAAAAACTACAAAACCAAAAAAAAACACCTTCTAGCACAAGAGGCAAAAAGGCATGTAACCCAGTAAAAATTGGCAAGCCAAAAGGTTTATTTTTATGTGATTTTATTTCTGATTGCCATATGAAGATTGCCATACGATGATGGTTCTGCGTTATAATATGCTGCAAGAATAATTCACACAAAATCCTGTCCACGGCACTTGAGGTAATAAAATAACAAAGACTCAGCAAACAAGAACCTTGAAGAATTCAACTTTCCTTTGCTAATAAAATTACAGGAAGGCCCTTAAAATTTGCTACCTCCCATCTTAACACATATGTGTTAGAAAGTTAAAAGCATAGAAATTATTGAACCTTAGGACACAGGAAAACAGTAGCAGCTCTGCCTAGGATATTGAAAATTCAGGTGTGACTGTAGCTTGGGCACCTGTGTAATCATGTTTATATCCTAAAATAGGTGACCAGCTGCAATCTGCAAGAACTTAGAATAAGGCTAAGCAGGCTTGTCATGCGCTGACATGTTGAGCTGAAAGCACAGAATAAGGGCAATAATGGCCAGGGCCTTGCTGTAACACAGGCAAGAGATGTGCTGTGCCATTTCTAACACAACTGCCAAGCTGTGGTCTTTTTATACTAAAGCAAAGCTGGCCACTTATCTTAAGAATTAGATTATCACCATCTAACTGGGATTTGACAGCACTGACAGGAGTTCATATAGGCTTACAAAGATCTGAAAATTCCAGAATTCAAAGGTAGTCCTTCCTCCCATTTACCACTGCTATGCTTGGCTGGTGTGCAAAAGTGCACTGAAACCTCAGAACAGATCTTAAAATTTGCCCGTGTCTCGTTAATACACTGCAGTCTTCAAATTTACACAGAGCTGCAGTTCTCCTGTTTTGGTTTTTTGTTTTGTTTTGTTTTTTTTTGTCTCAAGCGTCACTCATCTAACTTAGCACGACAGCTGAGAAACGATGTCAGGTGCGTTTAGAGTTCAGTTTAAAAAACATCCTCTACCTGGTATCTCTGCAGTGATTGTCTTGCTGCTCCCTGAAACCTCTTCGTTGTCATCGGACGAGCTGGTGCTGGAGTCACAGGTCAGGTCACTGTCACTGGTACTGCTGTCCTGCAGCAGGTTGTACTTCTTGCGAGCAGCTGCCTCCCGCTTCTGCCTCAGGAGCCGGATCCTCTCTTTGTGCTTTTGGCTTCGGTGACCCTTTGCCTTGGTAACTCGGCCGTTCTGCTTATCACTAGACTGTCGGTTTTTCTTGGCAGCCATTGTTGAAGTTTCGCTCTCGGACCTGGATCTCCTGGATTTCCTCCCAGCTGCGGCCCCAGACACCACAGAAGGATCTCCTTCTGCAATAGCTTCAGCTTGACAGGGCTCATTCTCTTCCGTGGAAGACAACGTGTCTGAGTCAGCCAAATGCCCACTGGAAGAAGGGGAAAGCATGCAATGATTAGAAGAGTCACTCTCATAAACTCGACTGCCCATTGGCTTGTCGCTCTCTGTGGATGCCAGCTGGGACTCCGAGGAGTCTCGCCGCAGTTCCATCAGCAAGCAAGGCATGGAAGAGAGCATGGCAGAGTCTGCTGCAGTGGGCATGCTGTCCTTCTGGGTTTCTGTCTCAAGCTCTATAGGGCCATCTTCATCAGGAGCAGTCTCTTGCTTTTCAGAAGCCTTCGGTGGAACTTCTGAATCAGCAAGTTCTTCAGCTTTTCCCACTGCCTCCATCTTCATTGCAGAGCAAATAGGTTCTCCTGGTCTCAAAGCATTGAGCACGGGGTCTGGATGAGTCAGTGAACTATATGTGGTCTTCAGCAATATAGCACCCTGCACAGGAACAGAACAGTAAGAATAATTTCAACGAATAGCTCACTCATCCCTGCTCTTCACAGTATTACCTAAACAACCCATCGCTTCCAGTTACAGATAGCATGGTTCACAGAATCCCAGAATGGTTTGGGTTGGAAGGGACCTTAAAGCCCATCCAGTTCCACCTCCCTGCCCTGGGCAGGGACACCTTCCACTGTCCCAGGTTGCTCCAAGCCCCACCCAACCTGGCCTTGAGCACTTCCAGGGATGGGGCAGCCACAGCTTCTCTGGGCAACCTGTGCCAGGGCCTCACCACCCTCACAGTCAAGAATTTCTTCCCAATATCCCATCTAACCCTGCTCCCTGGCAGTGGGAAGCCATTCCCCCTTGTCCTGTCCCTCTACCCCTTGTCCCAAGTCCCTCTCCAGCTCTCCTGGAGTCCCTTCAGGCCCTGGAAGGGACTCTAAGGTCTCCCTGTAGTCTTCTCTTCTCCAGGTGAACACCCCCAGCTCTCCCAGCCTGGCTCCAGAGCAGAGTATTGTAGTGTTCAGTATTATGTTGGTTTTCTCAATTTACTTTTTCCTAGTGAACTCACCCTGTTACACTGAACTATTCCTTTGTTTTTACACACCCATGAAAGATGGTAATGGAGACACATTAAACATAGTTTACTTCATTGGAATAATCAAAACAGATCAGAAAATAATAAAAATATTTCTGAACTGCGACCTTATAAAATTTAATCTAAATGTTATAACCAACCAACATATGTTAAGCTTTTTTACCTAGACCTTTAATTATATTTTAACAGAGAATTTTAGTCCTTCTAACAACAACAGCTTGAAAATTTCCAGACTTGGCAGTCATCCGCCTAGACAGACCAAAATATAGTTCAGTTTCCATATCTATGGGAAATCTACTTTCAGCTGAACAGGACCTCGACCTCATAAAACGACAAAGTTTTTCTGGTGATTTTTAAACTGTACCAACATGACACAGGAGAAATTTCACCACTGTGCACAGAAAGTGAAGAAGCTGCTGATCACCACAGAGCAAGATGCAGACACCCTCCTTTTCCAGTGGAACTGCTCTGCTCATTGACCTTTGGTACTAAAGACTTACTCAACAAAGAGCTAACATGAAGTGCTACTAAATTGTCAGAGGCAGGGCTATAGGCACTGTCTTTGGAGGCATTAGCTACACGTAACACAGATTTGCTCTCAGGCAAGAACCACCACATTGGTGAGTCTCATAAAGATGTTTTAGGAGTATCTAACACACCATCTGAGAGCTCTCCCAAACAAGTCCTGGTTATATGAGAACCTGAAGGCTGACCTAGTTTCTCTCAGATCTGTCAGGAAAGCAGCATCAAGTAGTAGAGGCTGCAAGCAAGAAACATTATCCACCAGTATCCTGCATTTTTCTTCAAGTTACAATTTAATAAATGCCATTGCTTCAGTGTAAATACAAAGCCCAAGCTGTTTACCTGATTGATAACTTGCATGTTATCTATCAAAAAATACCTGAAGCAGCCTCAAAGAAATTTTGTTTGAGAGATCAATAGTTATCATTCTATCTTCATTATTCACACTTTGCCTTTCACCTACATTTTCACTTGGAATACAAAACAGAATAAATATCTTTCAACTACCACATTCGCTTGCAGATCAATGGTATGGAACAAGCCCTTTATAGGTTCAAAGGTAAACAATAAATTTATGGCACTTGAGAAAACAAAGTGTGAACAAGAAAAAGCAGCAGTAAGATTTAAGCTAAAAAAAAAAATGCACTTCTGCAGAGAAAGGCAATCAGTACATGAGCATCCTGAGGAAACTTGGTTCAGAGAGATCTTTTTCTGTAGCCTGACAATCTTTCTTCAGTTTTCTGATCCATCCTATACCTTACATGTATGTAATCTCCAGCACAATATAAGGTTGCTTCTAAAAGGTGGTGCCAAAGGTGCTGTGTCAAGCTCAGCTTTGTCCTGTCTGCCCTAACCCACTTTGAAACTCCACGTTTAAAGAATACTAAAATAGAGTTCATGCTTCCTTCTGGCTAATGAATGAAATGCTGTATGGTGCAAGGGAACTATGAAAATACTTAAAGGACAGAAACACCAGTTAGGGAAAGAAAGGTTGGTTTATATCAGACAACACAAGGAAGATGGAGATGACAAGACTAGGTCTGCTAAATATGAGGGGAAGAAAAGCCCCAACCCCAGAACTCCAAACAGTAAACCCAGCGTTTTCCTTCCAAAAACCAAAATAAAATGCATACTGCAAAAGACAGGAACATATATATAAAGAAAAATATTTGTGAATACTTGCACTGAGTAAAACTCTCCTGAAAGCAACTTGAAAGAAGAACTTCTGCATATAGTAACTTAATGTAAGCAGTAAATATCATGTAGGAACAACTTATTTGCAAGGCGACAGAAAAGCATCAACAAAAGCAAATGATGAATACACACATTCTGAGGCATAAATGCGTCTCAATACTGTAATAAAATCAGTATTTCTACGTAATTCATTTGAAAATCTACATTATCCAATAATTCTCCAACTACACAGGTAAGTCAAACACAGATTTAACAAGTGGCCAAGACTTCTGCACGGTGAGATTTGTATTTTACCTGGTAGTGCAAATCCCAGCTTTGCTCTGGTCACACTGTTTGAAACGAAAAATACCTTCTCTAAGAGTTTTGAAATGTACAGAGAGGGAAAAGAAAAGGCTGCTCATACAGAAACCAGAAGCACATTAGCCTGGCCAAATGAACATATATTTAAATAATTATACTAATAACTGCAGAACAGCTTCTGCCCTATTCAGCCTTTTAGCCCAGGGAGCACACCAAAGGGAGCTTGACACGAAGCTAAAGGGCAGCCAAAGTGAACTACAGGCTTTTTTTACACACACGTCCTACTTGGGAACATCATTTACCTCACAGCACCCAAAGGGGGAGTACTACACCTGTACTTGCTTTTCCATGTCTTCGCCCTGATAGCCAGGAAAAAAAAAAAAAAAAGTTTCATCGACACAGTGCCACCTTGTTAATAGTCTAATTACAAAGATTTTATAGGATGTTTTACAATTGAGTCGGATCTTACTTTAACTACTCCAGCCACACTGGTTTAATCCCTCACACAGCGATCAGTGAATTATATTTTCAGTGAGTTGGCAGCACAGGGCAACAACACTGACATGTGTTTCTGTGTCCACGGAAAAAATACCTGCACTGGTGAGGTTTGTACTCTCCAGACCCCTTGAACTGGTTATTTAGACGTCACCAATTCCAGTATTAGTATGTATGTAAACCAGAACTTTGTCTTTCACTGGGAAAAAAAAAATCTAGCATGACTCAAACAGACTTTGCTGCAGGGAGGAATATAGACAGTTCGGGGGAAAATACCTATGCCAAGGAAGGCCTTGTCTCAAAGAGTGAAAAAAATGTAATTATTTAGTTCTACTTGAGAAATGTACAGATCAGCAAGAAGAGACTATATTAAAAAACTCCCATTCCTTTCTTGCCACTCACTTTGCCAGCAACAGTACTAGAAAAGGTAACCTCAAGGTGGTGCTAGAGAGAGACCTTTTCTTTTTTACTGCAATGAGGACACAGCACTGAAGAATAAGACACAGATGGATACTCAACAGACTCTGACTGGAAATGTCATTCTTTCACTAATCAACAGACACTGCACCAATGATTTTAAAAGGCAATTAATTCTGTAAGAACTTCTGTCCTAGATTTCTCCAACAGAAAATACATTATTTTCCATTCACACGTAGAACACACCAGTATGCAGAAACTATTAAATCACCTAACTGTACCACTACCTGGGATACATTTTGACTCATTTCTAAAAGCACATCATTTGTACGCAAGGAAATCTGCAGTTCAGTGAAGAAATCCAGAAGGATTTTCAAAGTCAGGTTAGCAGAGACAGCACTGCCGCTCCAACAGCTGGCTGCCACTAACAAGGGTGAGTTTTGTCCCTTACTCTTTTCCCGCGTAATTGTGGTTGCACAGTCATATTCCCTCCTTTGCACCAGAACCCTTTCTTGGGTAGGTTCCTTTAACTGAGCCAGCAGAACTGAAAATGAGAAAGTAAGTGAAATTTTCTGCCAGACCACTCAAGAAGGAGGGAAGAGAGGGCAAGGAGAAACCATCCCTTTAGAAAAACACAAATCTGATGAAAAGCTACCTGCTGTTTTGTCTCATCACACCTTGAACTCACAGATTTAGCCTACGACACAGGAGACAGTACTGAGCGATCCCTTCCTGGCACTGTTTGCTCTGGGAAGGCATTTTGGTAGACAAAAAAGTGATTAAAATCAGAAAAAACCCAGAGCTGATAGCAGCTTCGTAAAGAACAACTACCATGTAATATGTACCACTGCACTAAGAGTTATATTGAAGATGGCAGGTTTCCCATAGCAGAGAGGCATCGGATTATAAAAATGACTATATAAGAGTTGCAGAGCAGCAGATCAGCTGCAGGTGGGTGCCTCTGGTGAGGGACCCTGAACAAAGAAATCCACAGGCAATTACACAACTTACGCACCAGCCCCTCAGACACGTAGTCTGCACCTCTTCGCCTCTTTGGTTTGGGGTCTTCCAGCTCCTCGGAGTCTTGCTCCATGTCCATGTCCATATCCATGTCCATGTCCATGCAGGCAGGCTGTTCAACCCCTGTGGAGCTGCAGCTGTTGCTGGTAGTTGTGGATGCCTGATCTCCTGGTCTGAGCTTCTGGTGCTCACTGGCAGACCACATATAACTAAAACAGCCCTTGACTCAAGGTAATCAGCACTGAGCAACAACTAAAACATCGGTGTGTTATCACTGTCCTAAATGTACTAAAGACAAAACACAGCTCTGTATCAGCTGCTAGGAGGATTACCAAGGAAATGAACTCCATTCCAGAAAACATCTCAAAGTGTTAAATTCACAGCTTGCTGTGAACTCTGAGGTTGAAGGTTTCATCAAACCCAGCTACTCAGGCCAAGCAAAAAACAAGCTAAATCATACAGTATTATATAGTAACAGTCAGAATGTTCCTCATTCTAGTTACAGCTTATTTAAGCTGAACAAGGAATATCTCCCAACAGCCTGAAATACTTAATAAACACCATGACATCTTAACCTTAGTTGTACATTGTCATTTTAGGTGCTATTGAACAGATTAATGATAAAGAATGCCTATTTTGTACAAAGCAAGACAGCCCTTTTTTTCAGAAGCTGTGGACAGGCCAGATTCTTACCTTGCAGGTGCTTTGTTTTTCACAGCAGCCTGCTGTTAAAAATCACTTTAGTTTATTACTAACACGTTTCCTCTTAATCAGAGTCCAACAGACCCCTTCTTTTCCCTGCTTATCACCTTCTTCTGCTGATTCTAGCAATTGTTTAAATGAAAAAAGTTATCTAGCAGAACATCGCCTTTTACTGCCATTTTAGTTAGTGCTGAAAGAAAACAACTAGAACAACCCACCTCCTCTCACCACTTTCCATTTATTTGCAAGCCACAATTTTTTTTAAAAAATGAGAACCTGTACCTATATTACTGCAGGAAATAACATCATGTATGTTCTTTAGGCTTTTTTGACTACATAAATGAAAAGTTAAACTGTACTGCTGCATACAAGTTACTTGTTCAGAGTACATAGCTAACTAGAGATCCTTCCTGCTCACAGTTTTAATGCCACAGAAGTCAGTTATTTTCATCTAAATCTGAATATGTTTGATATTTACATGAAATTAAATACTACAATGGCTCATTCGTACACAAACAATTATTTCCATCACCAGTGGATTACATTATCTCACGCAGATGAACATAGATGGAATAAATCAGAGGTGTGAAAAAGGTAATGACAAATGCATACAACAGGGGCTAATAAAATTATGTAAAACAGCTGGCTATTTTTAAAAATGTAAACACACAGGCAAGCTCGTCAAGAACTCTGAATGTAACTCGGCAGACTGTGTGTCTGGGGTTGGTGGGTTAGGAAAGGACAGAAGCAGCGCACAGCCTGGGCTGACTGTAAAGCACAGTTCATGTCAGCTTCCTAATGCAGGAAAAGCTTTTGGCAAAAAAGTTATTCTGTCTGCTGACAGAAGGACATGTAACCCAGAAGATGAGAAGTGCTAATGAACCTGTCCACTTGCAAAGCTTCCACCTACAAAAACCATGTAGGTGCAGGTGTGTGTTGGTCATGCTTTTTTTCCCCTTCTTGAATCACCTTGTTTTCCATTAAAAAACCAACACTGAATTAATCAGTGAACTCGCCAGCAACATTCCAGTACAAACACCACACACAGATATCAGAGAAGCACAAAATAGTTTGGGTTGGAAGGGACCCTCTTATTCTACCCCCTGCTATGGGCAGGGACATCTACAGGACCAGGTTGCCCCAAGGCCCAAGCGGGCCTTGGACCTTCCAGGGAATGTGGCAGCTACAGCTTCTCGGGGCAAATTGTGACAGGGCATCACCACTACCACAGTCAAGAATTTCTTCCTAGTATCTCATCTAAACCTGCCCTCTGTCAGCTTATAGCCATTACCCTATGCCAGACAGCAACATTTCTAAATAAGTAAAACAGCATCAATCCAAATAATTAGATCTCTACCAGAAAAGACTGATCTGCATCCAGACAAATGTAGAAGTACCAACACTTTCTGGACCTCCCAGCTTGTTCAGTTCCTCCCCAAGATACCATCCATTCTTTTTTTTTTTATTTTCTTGTAAGTATCACACATACCCGTGCACTTAAAACAAGGGGAGTGAGACCAGCACTCACTCAATTTAGCTCAAGACAGTTGATTCAGCTCTGTGTGGATGTGTGTGCACGATGCTCTACAGCAGATTTTTCATAACTCTGAGCCACCCCCACAGGGATACTGTGTAATTTATATAGCGTTCCTTTGAAAATGCTGCCCTAAAGCTGACTCACTGGCATACAATTCTACCTAAGGCACATTTCTGGGAGTGGAGCTGGCTCTTTATCAGATGATTCATAAATCAGGCCTGGTAGCAATCCCAAATAATAGGACCCTTCGGAACTGACATGGTAAGAGAATTGCAGTGGAAAACAAAAGAAGAAAGGATTAAACTAATTCTCTGTTTCAACTGGTTTTGCATAAATAAACTAAGGTTAAAAATAGGCTGCACCTACTGAGTGCTCAACAGGCTGCATACACAAATTATCCAGGACTGAATACAAATTACAAATTTATGTGTTAATATAAAGCTTTGCGGAGCATCCTTTGTAATCTTGAAAAGAAACACTTTTCATCCTAAACGAGAAGCAAGACTTCATATTTAAATATAGGTTTTTGCACTGTAACTCTTAATGCATATATTCTGTCTCTTTCAGAGGAAAGGTAACTACCAGCTATGGTTTAGTTTCACAAGCCTGCACACAGGCTTCCCAAAACATTCACCAGCTGCACTGGAATCCCACGACAAAACAAATCACAGTCCTTGCACACAGATAAAAGCATGCTGGGCCAGCTGCACTTAACCTTCTAAACATCTCACTTCCTTATCACAGCAAACCCGTTTTTCTCAAGGGCACAGCAATTCAAAGTCTGCAAAGCTCTCTACTCCAAAAATTAACGGGGGCCTATCTTTACTATTACCTGTTCCAAGTAACTCACTTTTAATTTTTTTTCTATCAACAAAACTAGCGGCAGAAATCAATGCTAGGATAGCCATGCTTTGTTTCTTTTTCTCTCTGCTATGTATTAGCTTGCAGAAGATCACCCTACTGAGGGTCATCACACAGATGGACCACCTTTTTCTGAGACACTGAGTTCAACAAATCTTTCCACTTTACCTATCCATTCCCGTTACTCGAAGGAAATGTATTCAGTGCTTCCTCATTCTGTATAAACAGACCTCCTCAAGAAATGTTGGTGTATTGTTCTGCCTTAGGCAAGAACGCTCACAGAATCTCACAGAAAATGCTCACAGAAAAGCCACATCTCAAATTGCTTGAGCATAACAGCAGCAAATTAATCCTTATTTTCAGAGCACAGCTTAAGAACGTTTATCTGACATACCCTGAAAATAATCAACATTGTGTTATTCACTAATAGCTCCAATTGGCAGGTCAGGACAACTGCAGTGTAACTTCAAAGCAGTAAATCCATCTCAGCAGTGCAGTATTCCCAGGATCATAAGGATTGGAAAATACCTCTAAGATCATCCAGTCCAACCTTCAACAGAGCACCACCACCACGTTCATCACTAAACTACGTCCTCCAGTGCCATACCCACATATTTTTTGAACACTTTCAGGGATGGTGACTCCACCACTTCACCATCTTCACTCCTCCACTTCCCTGGGATTCATTCTAGAAGGGCTTGTGCTGTCTCCCACAAAAATCAAAGCCAGTCCAGCATGGGTAGGCACAAATGTCCCTTGCTTTTTGTGCTGTTTGGAAAGCAAGTGCCATGGGACATGGGCTGCAGGGAGCCTTTAATCCATCCTACAGATCATTGCCACTGAAAAAGACAGACCTGCCTCCCCCTGGGGCTGTGAGCACCCACCAACTCCTATAACTCCACCTCCCACGGGAAAGCTGTGCACCTGGGCTGAGATCAGAGCCAGGATCCAGAGGGGCAGCAAGGCATCTTACTCAGCAGGCAGCAGCCACGGGCCTGGAGCAAGGCAGAGCACTGGAGATTCACCAGGTCTTGCCAAATACTGCTTCAGAATTGCACAACCCTTGACATCAGGACAAGAGATGCTCTCAGGAGATAAGTCTGTCTTGTTTTGTCAAGTTCTTCGTAAAGTTCCTTTCTAGAACCTGTGGTGCCCACCCAACCAACACTACCACCTCCTGGTTTGTCTCCTGGGCACTTCCCAGTGACTCTCCAGGATTTCCCCACCTCTCACAGCCATTCAAGAGCTCAAAGCACTGAACTAGACTTGCTGTGGATTTACAACAACCATTTAAACAAAGATGAGTTATGAAATACTAAGTAACTCTACAGTTTATAAATATTTTATGATCAGACCTTTTTACATGTCTTTGCCACGGGAAATAAACAAAATCGACTCTCAGGAATTTTAAAGCTTCAAATACTTTAATTCAACACCAATTAATGTCTTTGCCTTAAAGTAGTATCTTCCTGGCAGAGAGCAGTAACATAACCATTTTATGGTCTGGCCAACTGAAGATCAGGTGACATGCCCAAATTCTACAGACAAGAGCTGCATGCCCAACAAACCCCGATCTCAAGCCATTTTATCACCCACAAAGCCACTAATATTAATAATTTCTTTAATTATTAAGGTAGTAGTATAATGTAAATATTGCAACATGAACTCTCAGCAGGTATTACCACTCAAAAATAAATGGTATCAATACACTAGAGGCAAAGTCATGCGGCATTCAAACGATGAAATTCGACAGGAAGACACCAACCGCTGTTTTCGGCCAGTAACAAGAGGTGCTGATTGAGTTCAGCATCCCCCCCAGATTGCTAACAATTGATAGCACGGTCTTCATGTGCCCAAAGCACTCCTAAAAGAAGAGAGCACTCGTGACACAGGTCTCAGTGTGAAGCAAACACAGGTTGGTTCTACAAACGAACAGAAGCCGCTTTAGGTATTTCAAAACAACAGAACTGACTGGTGTCAAAAGCCAGTTACATGTGTGTTATGAATAATGCCTCTAACGTGGGGTTTACTATCAGCTACTTTCTACAGTATTTGCTCCCAGCTGGCAGAAGAGAAGAAACCTGAGCTTGACTGCAAGAGGACAACAGACAGACCAGGAAACAGACATTTCTTTTCCCACAACACACAGAACTTTGCATATATCTGACTACAGAAATTAAATAACAGTATGTAACAGGATACCAAGAAAATTAAAAGGTAGTTTTCAGCACCGGCCTGCAAGTACTGACAGGACAAAAAAGAACATCACACAACCACCCTCTCCACAAAAAACCCCACGACTTACTTATCCATAAATAAAAGCATCATTTACCCTAAAATTATTTGTCGCATTATTATTCCTGTTTAGGAGAAAGTGGCTCAGCTGGCAGAACTTTCTTCAGCATAAAACTAATCCTTAGCAACAGCAGACATAAACTATATAAACAACTTTCCCAGCAAAAGGGATAGATAGAAGAAAAAAAAAGAGTATCAAGTCTGGAGTATTGATTCAACCCCATTCCATTCAATCAACACAGTCTTATTGTTGCTGCAGGGTGGCAAGTTCCATACAGACAAACACTGAAATCCACTATAGATGTTAAAAAGTAGAAAAAACATTTTCCTCCTGTAAAACAAACAAGAGAAATTGAGGTGAGGTCTATAGCTAATTACTGAGGGCTTATGAAGTTAACTCTGGCAAGATATTCAGTGGATTTCCCTAGCTTAGTTTTATGGTATGCTACAATTTCTTACACTGAGCAGATCAAAAGCCCATGAACTGCCTTTAAGATGACTTACTAATAACAGTAAGTGGAACCATGAAAAATGAAAATTTGCCTTAAAGGCTTTCTAAAAAGTTATGTCCAAAGAAATACGGGGTTTTTTTATGACTCCTCACAGATTCTGCATAGTGCTCATCAATAGGTGTTTCCAGACGTGGAGGCACCACAGTTTTTGACAACTCAGGTTGTATTTATCAGCAACGGGCTCATGGGCACTGCTACCCACGAGCCCATTCTTTCCCACAATGATAACTTAATTTCCAAAAGACCTCTAATCAAACACAGTGAAGCTTCAGACTACCGGCACTTCATCCAACTTACTTAATTAGGAGACAGCCTCCAAACCATTGTATTTCCAACCACAAAATTATGAATTAGTAGACAGCTTCCCGGAGCTACTCTTTAATAACATTTTTCCCTAAATTGCCTGATTATTTAGAACTGTCTTTCTGGCAAGAGATGGCATTCGAGGAGAGCATGAACCAGGAGAGCAAGCTGAGCAAGCTGAGGAGTCAGGAGAATTACCAGCTGATGGGAAAGCCTCAGGACAAGAGAACAACACTGTCTCAACCTCACCTGGCTATCATACCATTCCTTTTTGCTTCAGAAAGTTTGACACCACTGCTGGACCATGCAGCACTGACCTCACATTGGTACCATGGAAATGCAATATTCCCAATGAAAAATAAATTACTGAAATGGTAATTGCTTCATCACGCAGACAACTGGTATTATAAAGTCTGGCTCTTACTTATTCCCAGCTCTGCTACTGTGAGTCACTTGGCCTCTATTCATACTGGATCTGCCTTCTCAAAATAAGTTGTTAAAAGCTAATCATCAAGCACCATAGAACAAGACATTAGAGCAGAAAGATAGCAAGAGGAATACTTATCCAGTCGAGTTCTGGCTCTTCCTGCTCATTTCCAGGAAATTTGGAAGCATCAAAGCAAAAGAGCATTGTGAAGGACACTACAGAAGCCTCACTATGATGTCAAATTCATGATTCACATACATTGAAACAAAAATGCTGGCCTGAAAGAGTCTCTAAACACTGGGGTTTAATTAAAAAGTGACCACGAGTTCTGTTTATGATTCAAGAGTTGTCAGATTGAGTACTAACAGCTTTTAGGCAGTCTTAGAGAGCAAACATCACAAGGTGTGGTAAGACTGAAGCCTGTACTTTTTCTGCTACTTCAATCAATTTCTGAGAACTGGACAGACACACTACATGGTCAAATTGATACAAAACCCCTAAATATCTTGTTAAATAAAAAGGGATATTAGGATGGATCATTCTGAATCTAAAGCTGACTCACCTCATGACCAGGGGCAAGTTACTTGACCTCCCTGAGCAGTCAGTAATGCATCTGACACAGTGTAACAGCAACACCTGCGCGACGGAGCCACATCTCATTTCCAGTCCTGAATGAGTAATCCATGTGTGCCCCCACTGCAGTGAGCCACTCACATCCACGGAGAAACCGCTACAGGCTCCATTCATGCTGATCAGACACGGGAGGAGGCAACACTAACTAGCGGGAACAGACAACCACACATTTAAATTCTAACCTTTAAGCAGTAACACCATGCAAGTGACAAGGTATCAGTCCCTCAGCTTAGCTCTGAGACGAACTCTGTTAGACAAAACAACTGCAGAGACTAACATTTACACTATATGCACATTTTCATCTACAATCCCTTTCATCCAGTTCTCTTTTTGCTTAGAATTCCACATTTGTACACATTACATTTACAGGCTCAGAACTGCAGTATGCATTAAAAACCTGGAACAAAGGTGTGGAAGAAAGTATGATTTTTGTGCAGATTTGTGTTGTTCAAGTTCCCTGCAACAATATCTGCTGCCACAGATCGGTAACAGTTCTGTGCTAAAGTTAAAGGCTGAACTCCCACCTAAGTGCTGAACACTTATTTTGGTTCTGGAAAACAAAGTTTCCTTTCCATGTAGGCCTCAGGTCATTTCAGAGCATCAACACACACTGTACCACACAGCTTTAACCCAGAACTCTTTCCCAGCACAATGCCTGTTCCCCTCTCCCAGTGCTGTTTCATTTCCAGTTGCCCATTGCTACCAATAAGGTACAATTGAGTAAAGATGAATTTCAAGTTTTAATACTTCCTTTCCAGAGTGCTTGTTCTGAGGTGCAAGTTACACACTGCTAGCTGTGGTGTTTAAATCTTTCACTGTGGTCTAGTAAATGTGTTATTAACTCTGCTGCACAGCTTCAGCCAATGTTTAGAGTTCTCTAAGTCAGCCAACTGCAGATAAAAAAACAGAAGCTGAGACTGACCACAAATCCAATTCCGTCAAAACGTACCACATCAGCACACTAACTCCGAAATGTCACAGACAATAACATGAAGGATGCTTGAAACTACCTATTTGAAAAGTCTGCAAAGCTTTTAATATCACTAGACAATGGTGGTATTTTGGTCAGAGGGGTGACCAGCCAAGTGGATTACTTGTTCTGCAGCCACTTACACTGTGTGGTATGCAGAGACTCCCATCTCATTAACAGATGTTTAAGTGAGATGTTGATATTCAGGTGGGTCATAGGTGGCACATAAATCCTTGGTGGAGGAGGCAGTTGATGGGATAACATGCAAGAGAAAGTGAAGAAAAGTGAACAGAATCCACGCAAAGAAGCCTGCATTTCAAAGGAAAACACACATCAAGGAGATGGGCAGGAGGGAAGAGTGTCAGGACAGCCAAGGCAATTATTTCTTATTGCTCTGATCAGCTTACACCAACTTATCTCCATCATGTTTAGTGTTCAAAGCCCCTCATGACAATCCATATCTACTTTTTGTTGGTTCAATCTCACCTTACCTCATCAATCTCCACCTCCTCCACAGTGCCTGTTTGCCCAAGGCACCCACACATCCTTCCTACCTCTCCTTTGTCAGTCAGAGCAGGGCTTGCTCCCTGTGTGTGTTGAGGCCTTGTGGTTGGCTTCAGCTTCCTTCCCTTTTCCCCTCCCTCTGCAGGACCCAGTTTAAAATATCCACCCCCTTCCCCGACTGGTTTGTATGCTGTGATTCCCACCAAGGCTGAGTGCACCAAGACGCCCAGGCTGCCCTGCCACACACATCACACACCTGACTGTGTAAGGCCACAGCCCTCTCCGCTTCCTGATTTCTCAGGAATTTCTCATCCCACCTCTTCACGATGCCGACCAGCAAGCAGGCTGAAGAGCAAACAGAAACAGTCGACACAGCGTAATTACAAATTCAAGTGTTTAAAAATGAGTCAGAACTGCTATCCCCGCACTGGAAGGTGAAAAGCAGCTGCTCAGGCTCACGTACTGCCTTCCATCAGCCACAGGGTCCCTCCCCCTGGTTCCCCAGACAAAACACCAGTGTCACGCCAGAACTACAGAAAGCTGTGTTTTATTAGCTTTCAGTAGCCACAAAACCATCGCCCCCACCCCCCTTTGGAGCTTCTTTTGCCAGCACCAGGCTGCTCCAAATCAGCAGAGGTGAGAAATGCTCAGAATGCTTAAAAATTACTGCTGCTGGACAGATGAGTTCTCCACACTTCACCTCACTGCTTTGGCATCATATACATATATAGGAGGGGATGTCTGGGTTTAGCAAACACATGAGAAGCAACTTACTGTTCTCCTCAGAGCTGGTTAAGAACCTTTTCCCTCCTCAAAGGCCACGTTTCCCTCTTCCAGGGCACCAGGGAAAGCTGTGCTGTTGTGACTGCCTGACTTCCAGCTCTTGTACCACAGGAACAGCAATTACAGGTGTTAACTAGGGCAGGAGAACCACACCATGGAGACCTCAGAAGAGCACCATACTTGGTTTTCATCTCAAGGTCAAACATGTTTTTAATAGGCTTATGCAACATTAAGACACTTTAAGAGAGAGATTTTAAATTTAGCATTTGTTTGCTGTTCCAAGGGGAGAGCTACTACTGTTTGTACTTAAACTTTTAGCTTGAAAAGCGGGAATAGGATAGTCCTTGCCCACAAGGGAAGCTATTACTTGGTCTGATGCTTGACAAGTACCAGAGGAGATGTTAACCCAAACAGAATCTCCGGGAGGGGGGAATAAAAAGAAATTTTACCTTTTTAAAAGAGATGCTCATGGGCTCAAAGATTTACTTACTCATTTTGAAAAGCTAGAATTACTTGACAGTGCAAAAAAAAACCCAAAATCAAACAGGACTGACTTAAGCCACAGCATCCTGACACACAAGTTTTTTTTTCACCCTTTGAAGTGGTGTTCGGTACTTTGTGCTGGTTTAAAGTGCACAACTAGTCGTAACCAAGACCTTAACTAAGTTACTGCAGGTATGGTTTCACCAAGGTACCTATAAACTTTAAGGCCAGTTGCCTTGTCCCACTGTAACTAAGACATAAGTAAAACTAGGTGCCACTTAACAAAGGTGGAAGCAAGGTAAACCTTAAAAAAAA
>VXAY01002666.1:26240-44211 GCA_013399855.1 Oxyruncus cristatus
AAAATTTATAAAAAAGGAAAAAAAAAAAAAAAAAAAAAAGTGAATACCTTCAGACAAAGGAAACCTGAAAAGCAGCCACAATTAAATGTTTGCAACAAAGAGGATGTTTTTATGGTACTAATCAAAAGATACAGCCAAAAGAGATTCCATCCACATCTTTTGATTCATTGCATTTGCAGTAAATAGATCCATATTTAAGCTCAGAAGCCTTAAATTTACATGGTGTATTTTGCATTTCTCTAGCACTTTTATTTTTGTTGTTCTAGTTTTAGTACCTAAATGTTTTCTTTTAAATAAATCCCTATTACTTTGCTAGTTTGCAGATGATTTTTAAATTTTTTTATTTTATTTGAAAGCAGTCATTATTTTGCATATTGGCCTGATAAGAACAGTATGTCACTTTGTGGTAAAATGTGTGTTATTTTTTCCTCGAGGTTGACCACCTCATATCTGGTGCATCATTTAAATTCCTCTCTTGGCTTTCTTTTTTTTTTTTTTTCCCAGGTGGAAATTGGATCCTCACACTTTCCAGGAGGAGGAATTGAGTTGTGTGGCAATGGAACACAAATATCTTTTGCACTTTGTTGGGGAAACTGAGGGCTCTGCAGCCGGCTCAGGCCCCACGCCGGCTGCCAGCTTGCAGGTGTTAACAGACTGGTGTCTCCAGAACTCCATCTGGGAGCTCGGACAGGAGCAGCTGCTGTAATCTGAAGGGAGGCTGGAGCAGTGGAGGCCTCTCCAGGCGTTCCTGTCACTCTCACTTGGGCGGCTATTCCATAATATCCAACAGCCGAGGGTCCAGCTGGCAGACACCCGCTGTGACCTCCATGGAAACGCTCAACAGCTGCCCGGGCAGAGGGGGGAGCCCAGAATCAAATCTCAGCCAAGCACTCAGGCTGGTGTGCTCCTGCCTCGGCAGGACCTCTGTGAGGTGTCCCTGTGCTGGTGTCCCACCCTCATGCTGGAAAAGCTGGTCCGTCCCAAAACACCAACAGCAAGTAAGGATTTCTGCTTGCCCTGCAAGGCACCCTGCCCATGCCAAACCAAAGAGCTGAGAAACCTTCCCGACATGCTCCATAAATCTCATTTATTTGACTTTTTCCCGTTCCCATCAGAAGCTGGACTGTGTGTCGGACGTGACAACTCTCCACACATTTACGCTCAGCTGTGACACACCGCTTGAAGGCAGCTGCTGGGGATTTCTTTCCTCCTGGAGCTTCCAGTGCTAGGAAGCAACACATGGCTGTCTTTGGGCAGCTCTCCAGCCAGTCTGGCCCTACTGCCCTCTGTGTTCAGGCTCTTCATGTGCTGTGAAACAGCAGCAGCCGGGGAGTGGTGCAGCTGCTCCGTGAGCATGGGGAGGGGGAGAATAAACACTCCCACACCTCCAGGCTTCACAACTGGTGCTAAGGAAGTGCCACAGTCCTGGGAAATCCTCCCAAGCCTGGAGTCATGGTTACATGTGTGATATAAAAAGCTTTCCTCTGATGTTAGCCAAGGAAGTCTTGAGGCTCTCATTAAAAAGCAGGGCTGGTAGCCCCCTCAAGCCCTCATTTAATACATTCTTGTATCCCAGAGTGTGATCAACACTCCCTCACATCTTAAACACTTAAGCAAAGCATTTCTAATCTGCTCTTAAAAGCCTCCAGTGATTAAGATTCCTTAATTGTCAGGCCATGACCTCCAGTGCCTTACACTGGCTTTCTTATTTCTGGTGTCTGCCCAGTCACATTCTGATGTCTTCCAAGACTTCTCTCCCCTTCCACAACAGGAAAATCAGAATATGCTCTTGCTCTTTCCATGTTCAAAGACCATTCCCAAGGCTTTAGGGTGGTTTTTGCTCTTAAGCATTAGCTGTACCTATAACCATCCCTGCACCACTGCACCAGATTTCACACCAGTTACCTCTGAGGTAATTTCCTTTCAGCCAGTTTATCCCATGAATTTTCCACTTGCTTTTACCCTCTTGTTTTCTAGCCCAGAAGGAACCAAAGATAAACAGCCACAAACCTAAGGCAACTAACCCTTTCCTAACAACTCAGTTTAAAAACCTGAAACTAAACAGCAACTCCCTCCAGTGTATGGAAGACAAGGCTGGAGATTCCCACAGGCAGTGGCTCTCTGAGCATCCTTCAATTCCTCCCCATCAAGGCAAAAGAAAGGTGACGAAGGTCACACTTGTATTTTATTGACACCAGTGTAATTCTGAGCTTGCAGCTTTTTAGAAAAGAGAGCTACACCCTAAGCATGATCAGACACAGAGCTCGCAATGCTGTTGCCTTGAGGAAGGACATGAAGCAACAGAACCTCCCCTCCTGCAGATCAGTGAAATCAATTTCTGCAGCATAGTAACAGCTCCTGGGGATGTGCACACCGTGCTAAATCATGGCCACAATCTTCTGCAACTAACTGCAAACAGATGGGGCTACAACTTGTTGCTGAGAGCACCACTGTTTGTCTGGACGTTGCCCAGTGCAAAAAGGTCCATGCCCGACATCCTCAGGCCACTGTTTCCAGATTTTTGCTTTTTCCCCATCCCCAGGAGACTTTCAGATTTTTGGCTTAGTACCAAACAGCTTCCTAAAGCTGAAATGCAAAGATCACTTCTAAAAGTGTTGAAGGCTGGTGTGGTGGCGGCACGGAAATAAGAGGAGAGCTCAGACCCTTTTGGAAGATGACATTTGAGGTAGAACTGGAAAAGAAATCTGCAAAATCATCACATCCCGCAGTGGTTCTGCAAAAATATTAATGCATTTTCAGGCCTGTAAATGTCTTCCTACAAAGATTTTTTAAATGTGTTTTAAAGCTATGCCTGCAGTATCCATAGAGCTATTTATCTGCTTTCATTTGCTTAGCCCTATTTGTAATGGAAAGAGAAACAGCAGGTTGTCAACAGTAGCCTGGTACCTCTCAAAGCCCTGAAAATGGGCAAACCTTCCAGTTCAGTGCCGTGGGCTTCCATTTTCTCAGATGACAACAAAACTATAGAAAATGAAGAGGTTGATGCTGCTAAATCTCACCTCTTCTTCAGGGCTGGACAACCCTTTCTGTGGAGAAACTCACCATTATTTAGGAGACTAAGTAGGAAGTGGCCTGAATGATTTCATAATTGTGTTGCTCACTTTGATTAACACATCAAATCCCTGTTGAAGACATTAAGGAGAAATGTTAACTGTTCACTTCTTTTTAAAGAAAATGCTTAGACTGAGAAGCATTCCAGGTATGAGCCTACAACTCATCTTCACAAACTTGGCAAACATCAGACATACTGTGAGTAACTCAGAAAAAAAAACTGTACGTCCCCAAGCCTGGAACGGCGAGAGAAAACAAAACAAGGGAGCAAAAGCCAATGATCTAGTAGATGTACAGTCTGTCCTCACACAGACCATCAAGGAGAGGACTCCAGGAAAAAGCGTAATCCAGAGACTGAACTGTCAGCCCACAAGGAACAAAGGTAGGCACACTTCAGGATTTAGGTGTGAAATGGCCCCTTTATTAAAGTGGCTTCTGCCTTACAGTGTAGAGGAAGAACATACTAGAAAGTGGGTGTAACTGGGCAAGAGCATGGGCAGAGTACGCTAAACAAAGGGAAGGTATAACCACATAGGGACAAGTGCTGCAGTGCAGCAAAAAACAACCAATAGGAGGGCAGGGTTCTGGGACATGAGGAACAAGGGATTTTACCAAGAACTGGGATACAATATAGTGGGAATTATACAATAAACCAAGAAGATAAAGCATAAACCCCGTAACACATATTCTAAAATAGTCCATGAAAAGTCCGTATCTGCTTAGATGATGATTTCTTCTTCGGGAGGAATACTGAGTTCGATGCTTTCTTTTCCATTCTCCTTTTCACACTCCAACACTGAATATGGAAAATGAAGAAAATCAGACACCCTGATCAGTTCAATTCTAAGCAGTAAATGGTCACCCAAATCCTGACAGCAGGGACATGTGGGGAAGGTGCTGTCTGGAGGCCAGTTACAGGTGTGTATCACACAGGGAAAATAACCGATAGAAAAAACAGTACGTTTGCAGGCTATTTCATGAAAAACAGATGATGTTTGTAAACACAAGGCTACATGAGCCCCTAAAAATGAGTGTACTTGCTAGAAGATCCCAAGTGTACCAGCCAACAGAGAGGAAGGAAGCTGCAGAAGTACAGTAAGAATTCCAAAAGGTATTACTAGTGTAAATAAGTAGGCAATAGAAGGAAAATGACCTTCCACATAGGCCACTTCAGGTGAACTGGAGTCTCCTGGACTACATCATCTCAAAAGCCACTTTGTCAAGCTCCTTTAAGAGTTCGTCCTCCAAGGCCTTCTAGCAGGAGAGAAAACCAAGTGGAATCAGTGACTGTGGAACAGTTTTCATACGTTGCTGGAAAACAAACATATCTACAATGATCAGACCCTGGGAGGTTATTAGCTCTGATTGACTAACCCAGGTGTTGAGTTGGAAGGACTCTCTACTGCAAAGTGCAGGCAGCTACAGAGAAATCTCCAAATGAAGGGCTAAATGAGCTCAGTTGCCTTTCTTCTCTGCCCCAATGTGATACTGGACACCTTCCAGATCCCAGAGGTGGGTATTCTGACCTGAGAACAGCCTCAGGCTGGTTAAGGGGAGCTTGTATTCCTGAACCAAAAACAAGTGGCTCACCAACATGGGAAGGCTCACCTGAAAACGTCCAAAATGCTCTCAGCTAGCTGTGATTTTTGATCACAGCTTTAAGGCCCACCACTGAATAACATGGGCTTTGTGAGCAAGCAGGCAGTAGCCCGAAGAAACAACAACAGGTTTTATGGGGCTCAAAAAGGGCCCAGCTCACCCAGTAAAGCCACATATGAACTTCCCAAACAGCTTTATGGATGTTTCCCAACAACCACACCTGCAGATGACACAAGCACAGAGGAAATGGGCACTGCGTTCTACAGGGGAAGGTCCTCACTGCAGTCTACAAAGCAGCTTGCTGGATAAAATTTGGGCCCCAGAGCTCTCCCAAAGTTCAGCAGCAGCCAGGAAGGTTGTGAGACCAACACAACGGAGTGAATAAACATTCCAACAGGTGAAGCAGGCAAAATCCATAGGGATACAGCTACCTAATCCCCACTGACACCACTATGCCCAACTGCCTTGTAGCTCAGACATCATTCCTCCACCAGTTCCCCCGAATATGCACAGTTTCTACCTCACCAGAGAAAATCTCCCCTTAAGATCATTAAGACTGCAGTCTGAGGTGGGTAAATCTGTAATCAATTCATACATGCAGCTTCTGAAAGATAAAAAAAAACAACCCTTACCAGTTCTAGTTTTGCTTCTTCAACCTTCACTTTTGCCAGGGGAATACTCTGATGAGAGAAAATGGCATAAAAATCAGTATTTCAGCAGGAAAGAGTCCTGCAAGAGTTTTTGCAAGGGTCTAGTGGTTCTAGCCTCAGGTGAATTCAATGATAATATAACTATTTTGTGTACCCCTTTCACATGCAGAAGGTACTGACATTAAAAGCCTAGTATTGGTTTGGGCACTCATGTATTTTACAGAAGGCTGGTATGGCCTAAAGTCTAAAAAAAACCCCCAATTTAAGCAATTTTCCAAACCTACCAATCAAGGGACCTGGTTTAAAACATACTTGTGCATGAATTTTCCAAAGCACAATAAGCTTGCAAGGATAAACCTCACTCCCTACTGCTGCCTGCACCAGAAATGAGGTGTTGGGTTCTCCCTGTCCCCACTGACAGCCAGACATGAGGAGGGAACTGCAGAACCTAATTCAGTTTGAATGTCCTGTTCCACTTGAGGGAAGGAGGCAGCCTGGGAGGAAGATGGTTTAAACAGAGGAACAGTCCCACCCTTCAGCCCTTTTTTCTCAGAGCCAGACAGCAGTGGTTGTGTGAATGAGAGGGGAAAACTGTGTTTTCAGAGAGCTGAGTACCCAGCACCCTCAAGAGAAATCAAAGAAAATGATGGAGCAGCCATTTTAGGGGACAAGGCCTACATTTGGCTATTTCTTAATCACCCTTAAAATCTTGTTAGAGCTCTAACCTCTGCACCACGTGCTGTGTCCACCATACTGACAGCCTGATGACACATATAGCTAATATACTGGTATATATATTACATTTTCTTCACATATTCTTTGTCTAATTTCTAGCTAATTCACCTCAATACTAATTCACCCAGAAAGTCTGTCCACTTTGGTAGAACAAAGCTGGCCTGGCAAACATACTTAATCCCTTGGCTTTTATTAATAAATAGATAGTCTTTTGTTTAAGTTAAGTCTTTGGCTAATATCATTAACAGACCTGTAGGTCATCCACCTGTCCACCAAAGTCATCACAATATCCTTTAAATTGTGAAGTTCATTAAAATTAGTCTTGCAAATATTTTACAAATAAATTGCAAATACAGCAAACAGTAGAATGAATAATTACGAGAGGTAAATGCAAGTAGTTCTTCAGTTTCTTCTTCAGAGACTTAACTTCTTCCTGCAGTAGAGCCAGTTCCTGTGAAGAGAGCAAGGCAGATAATATTCTAGTCTTGAAGGAGTGATTAAATCAGTGAAACAGACCCGCAATTACCTAGAGCATTTCAGAATTCACAAATGTTGTCAAGAGCTTTCATCCTCCTTAACACACATGAAAAACTAAAGTTTCACAGCAGCAAAACAACCCTGCCCTACACTTACACTGCTTTGCTTATTTTTTTAACAAGGGGAAATAATTTCTCTTTGGGACTGCAAATTGCGAACCTTCCACAGTCCTGAAGTCTTTTCAAATTAACCAAGGTAAAAAAAAGACAAAGTCATTTGTGCTGCCCGTTTCATAGAGCTCTTGACAAAGCAGATCTAGGAATGTCAGGGAATCAAACCTTACCTTATGCTTGGTTTCTAGAAGACAAGCCCAGAAAATTGCCTGTGGCTTTTTAGTTGTAAAATTTCAGCAAAATTTAGTTCTGGTCAGTACTCTCCTAAACACTGTGCAGTGTAAGCATCGCCACCCAGTGCTGGTTCGTGAGAACGACAGCGGGGAAATCGGGAGACCTGCTTTCACTGTTCCACTCAGAAACGTGCAGGAAAAGACAGCAAAAGAAATCAGGAGACTAAGGTCTCACTACAATGACATCAAAAAATATTAAGATGTGGTGAGTGCAGACAGACCAACACATATGTCATATGTACAAACATTTCAGCCCAAAGCTGCAGAATCTTTAGTTACTAACTCAAGAAACGAGCTTTTTCTTCAACATATATCCCACTGGGCTTACAATACAGATGAAAAATGTTATGTTTAAGGACACAAGAAAAAAACAGCATACAGTTGTTGGGAATTTGGAATTCACTTGACCTTGTCCCCTTGCTTGGAAGTGCTTGAAAGCAGGTTTATTTCACATGAAGTAGAAGGAATCGTGTGGGTCATTCTACCAAGAAACTCCAATGTACAGGTAGCCACATAATGGGATACATACAGTCCACAGAATATCCACTCTGTTTATAACATGGATCAAGTAAAAGAGGCAGAGCACAGGCTGCCAATTTGCTTTCAGTGGCACGAATTTCCATGGAAATTCTCCAGGAGATGCTTCTCATTTCCTAGCAGAGACAAACCCATCCAACAGAGCCCAGTTCATGGGTATTCATCTATGGGATTTTTATTTGTGCTTTTTTGACCATGAACATTTGTTCAGGTAACCAAACAGCAAACTGCACTTCCTGAAAGGGCAGAACAAACAAGCCTAGTCTGTACCACTGTAGAAACACCCATCTTGTATCCAAAGACCTACCTCAGAGAATTGCACAAGTGCGTCGTGTGTCAGGGATCTGTCCAGCCCCCTGGCAATGAGCTCCCTCTGTAAAAACGTGAGAGTTCATTTGTAACTGAGCACAAAACGTAACAAGGAGAAGAAAGATTTCACCATTTCCTCATGTTTTTATCTAAACAGGCAAAGAATAAAGCAACAGAAATGTGCAATTTGAGGCACAGCTAGAGCCGCTGTACGAAAGCAGTTGCTGCTAAAATTTGTATCAAAAATAACAAGTCTTTCCAGCAAACTAGAGGGACAAGAGCACTTGGCCAGGCTGGAAAGAGGCTTCTCAGTAAAACGTCACCAACTGTAATACAATACTTTCCATCTCATATTTGTCAAGTTATCAGACAGCATCTAAGTGTTAAACAAAGCATTTAGAAAAGTTGAAGGAGCAGGCAGTGCAGCATCTGCTTTCTGCATTTAATCATCCATTAATTTCAAAAAATGGCTATATTCAGAATGCTGAGACAAAGCTTAAGCTCACTGAATCAGCTGCTCTACTGGTAGCTGCCTGTATTCTCTCATATGACAGCACCTCACAATAACCACGAGACAATCCCAGCTAACACAGTTCTCAGGGAAAGAGGAGAAAGGGTTGTACTGATTATAGGATGTGCTGAGAAACCAGTAGGAACAACTGAACTACAGTAACATATTGTTCTGTCAGCCCAAGAGTCCTCAGAGGCTCCTGGAATATCTCTGTAACTACAAATTTGGGCCTGACCAACCACAGCTGAGTCATCCCATCACAATGCTTTGTCACAAAATCCTTTCCACCTACCTCAGCATTCCTGATCCTGATTCTAAATTCCAGACTTTTATCTCTTATGTACTTCATGGTCTGGGATCGATTCTCTCTTTTGACATTTTCTTCTGCCTGACATTCCTCTGTGTTCTCAACATCCCTCAAAAATAATACAAAAAGAAAAAAACTTTTACATTCAAAGAGATACCAGCGTTCCAATACTGTTACTTACCTATACTCAAGCTAAACCCCTTAACACAACCAATACAAGAAGGGAGAAAACAGAGAAAAACTTGCACTTCCCTGTAAGATTTCCCAGTGGAAACATGTACAGTTGTTACCTTCAGAATCCCAGGGAAAGTAATGGCTAAGGGGAAAGCCATCTGCCTAAAAGCAAAGGGTAACAGTCTTGTGCATAATTCCCTAACTCAGTTAGAGACCTGTTACACAAGCTAAACTTCAGATCACAGAGAGGGAGCACAGCAAACCTGCATAACGCACACAGGTTTGGTATCTCTGCTACAAGCAGCACCACAGTTACCACTTTAAAAGACAAAGGAAACCCCCAAAAATAATTAGACTTGAATGGAGTCGTGGAGATCATCCGGGCCACTGCCTGCTCACAGATGGGGTTGATCCTGTTGTGCTTGACAAAGCACTTCAGACTACATCCTCCAGGGAATGGACTTGATTCTGATTTTTTTATATATATGCAATTATTAAGTCTCCCACAAACTGATTAAGAGAAATTCTTACCTGGGAATGGTTTCTATTTTGCCTGGCTCCTTCACTCTGACTACAGAGCCCATGTTAAACATGCTAGGAGAATCAGGTTTGCCCTCAGCCCCAGACAAAGGCAACTGGTGGAAGATGCACGCTCATATCTGAAAACTGCTTGTAGACCATTTTTGCTTTAAAATAATGGGTTTGATGGCATCCCAGAACTCTTCTGATCACTGAATGTGTCCATGGTACATGGCCTTTGATAGATACCTCCAAATACTTTGAATTGGACATGTCAAACCCGTGAAAATTTAGTTATCCCTGTCAGTTACCACAACCAGTGCTGCCCATGGCAGAGATCAGCAGTGCTGCTTGCACCTTTCCCTTTTCCTCATCCACTACTCACTCCAGTAACTGCTTTTTCAACGTCAGGGCTGTGGTCAGTTTTTTCTTCGTGACAGCCAATTTCCGCCGCATTTCTTTGTTTTTCTGCCTTGTTTCAAACTGCTCCGAAGTCATATTATTGATGGCACAGAAGAGGCTGGTGACGAGAGAATCAGTGGGAATGCTCAGGAGTCAGCTCTTCCAAAAGTCAGAATCATTATTATTTTTTTCCTCCACACTTCACACAAATGACTTAGTTTTCTCCTGGTATTATGATAGGAGGAAATTAAAGTAAGTCACTGGGGGAATTTGCTTTCCTTAACTAACACAGATGCCAAATGGAAGGGAAAATGGCGCAGCAATCTGAGTAGGAGTAAGTGAAAAACACCTGGCACCCCAGTGAATAAAACCACTGGCTCTGAAACCACTCCCAGGCTCCACTCCTGCCTTACCAAATCACCTTTGAGAGAAACTGTATTCAGTCCCTGAAAACGCACAGCCCCGAGATGTGCCCAGCAGCATCTGAACCTCTTCCTAAATGGTTCAAAGCTGCTTTCCTCTCCAACTCAGAAGAGCTCCAAGAGCCAAGGTCTTGAACATCACGGAAGAACTGGATTCCATGGCAGATTTTGGGCTTTCCTTATTGCAGTGGTGCTGTGTCAGGGGCCAAAGCCAGGGTGGGGAGAGGGGCCCAGGAAGACCAGACTAACAAATGCCCATTTCTCTGTGGCTGAAGGAGTCTCCTCACATGAACCAAGGCCAGATGAGAGAAAAGAATGAGGAGCTGAGACTGGAAGATCAGTTAGTTCCCCAGTCCTTGCCTAAGCAGTGTGAACACTGCTCTAGCTTGGGCTACTTGGCACAACAGTCCAAGTGGCAGCAACCTGAAGCCACCGGCCACAAAAACATGAGCAAAAAAAAGAGGGATTTAACTCTGTCTGAGACCCTTCTCAGGCTTCAGAGCCTTCCTTCGCTGGGATAACCTAGAGTCAGCACTTTGTGCTCAGTTCCTGTGTGCCCCAAAGCTGCCCAGCGCTGCAAAATAAGCTGGAAGATAAGACTCTGGGTCAAACTTCACTTTGAAGCTGCTGTTGTGAAAAAACAGCACAGACCATCACCCCAGAGGCAGAGTGTGAAGAATTACCTGGTAAGAGACGTGTCCTTTGTTTCGAGTATCACTGCGCTTTTTGCCAGACTAGAGATGCACCTGCAGGCTTCTCTGGACAGACTGGTTGGGGAAAGACCCAGGTCTTTGAAAATGTCCTGCAGTTCCTTAGCTGGAAAACAAATACAACCCAAAACCAGTAACTTTTTAATATTTGTGTTCTTTTAAGGGACTCTCCAAAGCTGGAACCAAATCCCACATCAGGAACTTGCCTACCTCTCTGTTGTCAGGGAAAGAGACAATTTAAAAGAAGGCTTAAACATCCCAAACTGCTGCCACGGCCCCGTTTGCCAAATAAATTCATTGTATTGAGGGAGAAAGCACTGCTCCACTCCCTCCCTGACCAGTCTGTCTGAACTCAGACAAACAGGAGTTCACCCTTGTGTTATGGAAATGACCTCACATGGGTCATCTCCCCACAGAGCTCAGCCTAAGCCTGTTCCTAAGCATCCACATGCTTGTTATGGCAAGACACAGGATGCCTGCACCCATCATTGTTTGTTTGATGGCAGGCCACTAGAGGACTTGAAGTAACAAAAACAACCCTGTTTTTTTTCTACAAAAATGCCTTTGTGTGTACAATTTTCCCACAAAAAAATTAAAATTCCGCTCTGAAAAAAGGCAGTGAAGGGACAATCCTTTAGTAATGGAGTTAAAAGTGTATTATGATTCCCTAAACCACTCCCTTTCCCCAAAAACACAAGACATTATCAAATACTCAGTCTAAACTGCTTGAGTATAACTTAATCACTGCACTATTCTTTCAGATTCCTCCAGTGCTTTCCTTAACAGTGGCTTAGCACCAGCTGCAGGGTTGCTTTCCTGTCTATCCAGCCAGTATTTCCATGCTGTGCTATCCAGCCCAGCAGGTTAAGAGATTTTAGCAAGTAATCTCTTGACCAACCTTATGTCACTACGTAAATTTTGCTGAAAGGATGCATTGCAGTAAAAACTGTATCAGAACAAAATCTGATTTTGTTTCAACCACATATATACATAAATATATATATATGTGTGTGTATTTCCCCCACCCAGATTCTAACAAATACAATCTTCAGGATCCCTAAGAAAATCCTAACCTGGACGAAACTGAGAAATGGAGCTTCAAACTCACTTGCTGCTTCGTGCAGTGCTTCCTGATGCTTCATGTCCTCTATCAGCAAAGAAACATCCCTTTCTCTTTCTTCACAGCATTCCATAATATCATGCAAGGTATCCACCGTCCTTTCATCCACCTCGTAAAACGGAGTAAGACAATCCCCATGTATCTTCTTTAGCCATAAAGAAACCTGCCAGAGAAACAAAAAAGCAAGTAATCATGTGAAATGACAGAAAATAGCTGATATATGTGAGAAGTGTGGACTGCTGCAACCTCTGCATTCCTGAAGAATAACTCCTACTACATCAGTCCAGGGATGGGTGGGAAAAGGGGAGAAAAATTCCTTTGTCTCTTCTTTAAACACCCTGTGTGGTTTAGAAAACAAATTCCCTTTTAATCTTCCTCAGTTCTCTGGGCACTTGCTTATCTCCATGTGTTAAAATCTTATCTTTTTATTCACATGACCTGTTGGCTACGGACACACTAATGAACCAAGAGATATTAAGTGTATGTTTCGGAAGCTGGTGAAAACTGCGTTAAAGCACGTGGAATAAAAGTGCCAAACCATGATCACTAGGAACAGTCTCCGTGGGATAGTGGGAGAGAAGGAGTCACTACAGTGTGCAGGAATGAGCCCTGCAAAGCACTCCGAGCACTGAAAGCGAGATCAGAAATTAGAGACTAACACAGTGCTCTCATGAAGGACTGCGATTACAGAACCGTACAGTCATCCAGGTTGAAGAACGTCCTTTAAGATCACGGAGTCAAACCCTTTCCCGGCACTGCCAAAGCCACCACTAACCCACATCCCCAAGTGCAACACCCAGAAGGCTTTTAATCCCTCCAGGGATGGTGATTCTATCACTTCCCCTTTTCCTAGCACGTCCTTTATGCCTGCGCAGCATCTCAGCGACACCCACGCGCACCCAGAGCAAACCATCGCACAGCAGGAGCGAACACCACTAACGACGTGGAAACTGTAACACAGCGAGAAAGCCAAGCTCGCCGACAAAAAAAAAAAAAAAGACCCCGCGACTCCCGTTACCCGGACGGGTTTCGCCTCCAGGTCGTCGTCGGGGAACTTCGGATTTCCCGCCTCGGCCGCTGTGCCGCCGCACGGAACCTCCGCCGCCGCCTCCGCCATCGCGCCCGGGGCCCGACGGGAGTGGGCGGTTTGTGGGGCGGGAGCGGCGCGGCGGGAAACGGGGAGGCGGCGGCGGCTTGGAGGCGGGGTCGGTGCTTTGCAGAGAAAAATAAAGTTTAAAATTAGTTGGAACGTTGAAAGTTCGAGTTAAGAGAAGATATTATANATATGCGTACATGTGTATATATAAAATGATAATAATAAAACAGATGCAAGAGAATGTCACAAGTACAGATGACCAGCGGGAAGGGCCCTGTGGGTGCTGGTGGCAGCGGCTGGACACGAGCCCGGGGGTGCCCCGGGGGCCAAGAGGCCAGTGGCCCGGGGCTGTGCCAGCCATGGGGTGGCAGCAGGCCCAGGGCAGTGCCCGTCCCTGTGCTGGCACTGCTGAGGCACCTCCAGTGCTGGGGCAGTTCTGGGCCCTCAGACAAGAGAGACCCTGAGGGGCTGGAGCGTGTGCAGGGAAGGGAACGGAGCTGGGAAGGGTCTGGAGCAGCAGGAGCGGCTGAGGGAGCTGGGGGGGCTCATCCTGGAGAAAAGGAGGCTCAGGGGGAACCTTCTGGCTCTGCAAATCCCTGGCAGGGTGGAGTCAGAGGAGCGGGCAGGCTCTGCTGCCAGGGAACGAGGGACAAGACGAGAGGAAACGTCCTCAAACTGCATCAGGGGAATTTTAGATTGAGTATTAAGGAAATTTCTTCACTGTAAGGGCTGTATAGCCCTGGAACAGGCTGCCCAGGGCAGTGGTGGAGTGGGTTATTTGAGTCAATGTGTTTCTATTTCGGCAGATTTACAGAACGTGAAATGAAGTAATCAGGATGAGAAACATTACTGAAGCATCACATTTGCTACAACACGTGCCAGAATGGCTGAAGATTTTTCAGTTAAACTTTTCAATTCCCAGAAAGGTCTTCTGGCATCTGTGGCTTTACCAACCTCTCTGTTTTTACCAGGGGGGACATGATCATACTATATCTCCCTCAGTTTCAGCACTTTCTCACTGGCAGACCAAACCCTGTCTCACATATAGGATGTACTGCATCCCCAGCAGCAGGTTGAGGGTAGGGATTCTGCCCCTCTGCCCTGCTCAGGTAAGACCCCACTGCAGTGCTGCCTCCAAAGCTGGGACCCCAACATCACAAGGATGTGGAGCTGCTGGAGCAAGTCCAGAGGAGGCCATGGAAATGCTCGAAGGGTTGGAGCCCCTCTCTCCTTTGGAGACAGGTTTGGAGAGCTGGGGTGTCCAGCCTGGAGAAGAGAAGGCTCTGGGGAGACCTTAGAGCCCCTTCCAGTGCCTAAAAGGGGCTCCAAGAGAGTTGGAGAGGAACTTTGTACAAGGGCATGGAGTGAGAACAAGAGAGAATGGCTTCCCACTGCCAGAGGGCAGGGTTAGATGGAATATCTGGAAGAAATTACACCGTCTGAGGGTGGTGAGACCCCTGGCCCAGGTTGCCCAGAGAAGCTGTGGGTGCCTCATCCCTGGAAGTGTTCAAGGCCAGGTTGGATGTGGCTTGGTGTGGTGTCCCACCTTTAAGGGGAAGGGAGCACCCAAGATTTGTAGATGCTCATGGCCAAAAGGAACCAGTTAAAGAATTCACAAAAGTTTATCAAGTTTCATTAGTAAATTACACATTTGGCCTGGAAAACAGTGTGTTAGTCCCTCCCAATATAAGCACATGGCAGTGGGTTTTAGATAAAGGGGTAGGGTGAGAGGAAAGAAAGTGGGATAGATTAAAGAGGGAGAAAGGAAGAAAGGAAGAAAGAAAGAGAACACCAGCCCTGGCTCCAGTGTTGATCCAGCTGATGGGGCGTCCAGGGTCCTGGGGTACATGTGTGCTCAGTCTTGGTTGGGGTGGACCTTTTACAGTTAAGTTTCCCTGCTTTGGAGATAAGTTTCTCTCTTTATGTGGAAATTTATCGTATGCAGTCTGTTCTTCTAGACCCTTCTGGAAATGGGTCAGAGGGCTTCGGGGGTCTTTGGTGGTCTTGATTCCCCTGCTACAGTCCTAGACCACTTCTCCGCCTCATTCCTGTGCTGTGCGGTGTTGTGCTTATCTCCAAGAACTAGGATGAGGATGTTTGTCTCAGAAAAGTGCTGCCCTATCTCCACATGGCCCCTTCTCCATTCACATACTGTTCTCTCTCACAGCGTGTTTTTGCCAAACCCCCTTAACCGTCTGGGCTTCTACACTTGGGGCAACCTTGTCTAGTGGAATATGTCCCTGCTGATTGCAGGAGGATGGAAGTAGATGGCTTTTAAGGTCCCTTTAAACCCAAACCATTCTATGACTATCTGACTTGTTGCTAAGCTGCTGCCCCTGCTGTGGCAGACAGCTTGCCACAAGGCAGAGATCCCTGGCACCATGAGCAACCCTGCCTCTTGCATTAGGTTCTACTAAGCTTGGGACACTGTCACCATCCCTCTGATCACACCTGTAGGGCTTTCAAGTTTCACTCATTATCAACAGGCTGGCTAAATGTAAGGAAACCAACATGGCACTGTGCATCTCATCCCTTTTACCCATTCCCAGAGCACATATGTGATGCCAGTGCTTCTCCATCTCCAGCTGTTACTTTCCAGCCTGGAGCTCCCGGAAAAGGGCCCCAATTACCCTTTTACCCAGACCATTGTCCTCTGCATGGCAGCCCCTCACATTCCTACTCCTGCCCCTGCCCTTTTCCCTGCCCTCTGACTGCCCCTACCCCCTCCCCTAACCCTGATACCAAGGCCCTCAAGATTTGTGCCCCTCAAGATCTGAACAGGGGTTCGAGTCAGACTTTGGAATTTTTTAAAAAATTGTTAGTCAGTAGCTGTAGCTGGACAGTTGTGGTTAAGCAGTTGCATTGTGAGCACTGTATGCTTGGCTAATCATTGGTTTCGGGGAAAAGGGAAGACAATCCCAAGAGGAATGGGCTTTCTGAAGAAGATCTTTTTTTCTGGGAGATCACGACCACTGACTCATTGATAGTTATGGAGAAGATTATTCTGGGAAGTATTGAAAAACACTGGAAAGACAACGCTGTTGCTGGTCACAGCCAGCATGGCTTGAGGAGAGTAAAGTCCTGCTTATCAAACCTGATTTCCTTCTATGATAAGGTGACCCACCTTGTTGATAAAGGGAAGCCAGATGATGGGACCTTTTCGGATTTCAGTAAAGTTTTCAAAACTGTCTCTCACAGGATCTTTCTGGACAAAATATCCATCCCACAGCTGGATAAACACATCATGTGGTACGTGAGCAATTGGCTCATGGGTTGAGCACAGAGGGTGACAGTGACTGGGGTGACATCAGACTGGTGACCTGTCACTAGTGGGGTTCTGCAGGGCTCCATGTTGGGCCCTGTGCTCTGCAACATCTTCATAAATGACTTGGACACACAAATGGAAGGGACACTGAACAAGTTTGCAGATGACACAAAACTGGAGGAGCTGTTGACTCTCTCAAAGGCAAGGGTGGCCTTGCAGAGAGACCTCGACAAATCAGAGGGCTGGGCAATCACCAACCATAGGAAGTTCAACAAGGGAAGGTGTTGGATTCTGCACCTGGATTGGGCAACCCTGGATGTATGGACCGACCGGGAATGAGAGGCTGGAAAGCAGTGCCAGGAAAGGGCCCTGGGGGTCCTGGTCAGTGGCCAGTTGGCCATGAGTGAGCAGTGCCCTGGCAGCCAGGAGGGACAACCCTGTCCTGGGGGGCATCAGCATTGCCAGCTGAGCCAGGGAGGGGGTTCTCCTGCTCTGCTCTGACCTGAAGCGGCCTCACCTGGAACATTGGGGCAGTTTTGGGCACCACAATGTAAGAAAGATATTGAGTCCAAAGGAGGGCAACGAAGATGATGAAGGGCCTTGATCTGAAGCCATGTGAGGAGCGGCTGTGGGCACTTGGTGCGTTTAGCTGGAGGAGACTGAGGGGAGACCTCACTGCAGTTACAACTTCCTTGGGAGGGGAACAGGAGGGGCAGGCACTGAGCTCTGCTCTGTGTGACCAGTGACAAGACCTGAGGGAATGGCCTGAAGTTGTGTCAGAGGAGGTTTAGGCTGGATATTAGAAACAGGTTCTTTCCCCTGAGGGTGGTCGGGCGCTGAACAGGCTCCCCATGGCAGTGGTCACAGCACCAAGGCTGACAGAGCTCAAGGAACGTTTGGATGATCCTCTCAAGGAGATGGTGTGACTCTTGGTCCTGTGCAGGACCAGGAGTTGGACTGGATGGTCCTTGTAGGTCCCTTCCAACTCCATACATTCAGTGATTCTGTGAAAAAAGGAACCCCAGACTCAAATGGAGGGAAGAACTGGACTTGCAGACTAATTAGTTGACAAAGCGAGAGATATACCTAGCAAAGAAGGGTCTGAGTAGAAATTAATAGAAAAGTTATGTAATTTGTAACCGATGAATGCTAATACTTTTGTTAAAATGTATAAATAAAGTTTTGGTGATCGGTGTGTGTAGAGTTTTGTGGGTTAACACCCAGACCCCTACTTTGGGCAAACTAGAGTACTAAACAGAAATACCTCGCCTAGGTGCGTAAATTGGGGCAGCGCACCGGGGAACGAGCCTATGGCAGGGACAACAGCCCTGCCCTTGATCCTGCCCTTGTCTTGTCCCTGTCCCTACCCTTGCTCCTGTCTCTTTCTGTGCTCCTCTCCTTTACCCTTGTCCCCGTCCCTTCCGTGACCCCATCCCTGTCCCTACCTTATCCCTGCCCTTCTCCCTGTCCCTCTCCCTGATGTCCCATCCCCGATCCTCCCGGACTTCCCGCCCTCCTGTTCCTCACAGTAGGCCCCGCCCCTTCCGCCCGCCCAGGGCCATTTCAAGGGCATCTCCCTCAGCGGGCTATTTCCTAAAAGCCCTATTTAGATTTTTTCATTATTTTTAATTACTTTCATTGCATATTGCGTGTGCGCGTG
>VXAY01002666.1:44383-77578 GCA_013399855.1 Oxyruncus cristatus
AGTAGAGCGCGGGGCTGGTAGCCCTCAGCGTCCCTCCGCCGCAGCCTCCCCGGGTCCCGCCGCCTCTGCCGCCGCAACGATGCTGTCCGCCCGCGTGGCCGCCGCCCTCGCCCGCTCCCTGCCGCGGCAGGCCGGCCTGGTGAGCGCCCTGCCCGCCCCGGAGACGGCGGGGCCGGGGGGGACGCGCTGCCGCCGCCGCCATCTTGGCGGGCGCGGTGACATTGAGGGGGAACATCGGGATGTGGGGAGGGGAGCCGGGGGTGTCCGCTCGGCGCTGAGGGGCAGACCCCTCTGAGGGGTGAGGTGTCCTTCACCGGCCTCAGGGTAGTGGCTGAAAGCTGCCAGGGCAAGGTCAAAGTTGGGGGTGTGAGGTACGAGGGGATGGAAGGTTTTGTTCTGTGCTTGTGAGGAGAGAGAGAGCGTGGGAAGAGCGTCAGGAGCCTCTGTCGCCGTTGTCCTCAGTGAAGGTGAATGAGGGAGAGGCCTGCCCGGCGTGCAGGGCATTAAATAAATTGCATTAGCGGTGCTGCATGGGACTGCACTGGAAGCCTTGCTTGGGATGCCGGAGTATAATGTAGTGCATTCATTATCACAGATTTTTTTTTCTGTAGTGTTTTAAGTTGGGCATTAGAAAGAATGAACCACCTTCACAGAAAGGGTGGTTAGACATTGGAATGGGCTTCGCAGGGAGGTGGTAGGGTCACTGTCCTTGGAGGTGTTTAAGAATAGACTCTGCCATGATCTAGTTGAAATTGTGTTCAGTCACTGTTTGGACTCAATGATCTTGGAAGTCTTTTCCAACCTAATTGATTCTGTGGTTCTGTTCTTTTGCTGGAGTGGGGTTTTTTTGCTATATGTGTTAGCCATACCAAAAACACTGCAGTTAGATTTTTCTTAGGAGACACGACCTTATTTCTCCCCTGTGCAGAAGCATGAGTGGTGCAGTGATTTCTCTATGCCCCAAGGTTCTGATTAGTGCAGAGGCGCCAAGCAAGAGGAGGTATTGCTCTGGGAGGTGCAGCAGTGCTCAGTGGTGACATCAGTGCACTGCAGAAAAACGCAGTGAGGGGTTAGGCTAGGAGCAACATCCTTCACTGTCTGTCCTTTCTTGGTGGTGCTGGGGTTGGTTCCGGAACTCCAGAAGTGGTTCTGCAATTGTGAATGAAGTGCTGTGGCGATCAGCTCAAAACTGGGACGGATCATAAGCTCAAGATGAAAAATCCCAGTGTGTTATCTCTTAGCATTTTTTTTGCATGATTAAGGATATCTCACTGGTTCTGAAACAATTGCTTGTTTTAGATTTCCAGAAACACCCTGGGTGCAGCATTTGTTGCTACACGAAACCTCCATGCCTCCAAATCATGCTTTCAGAAAACTGGTGAGTCTGAGAAGGGTCTCGAGTGTGTTTTAAGAATGTGGTCTGTCAGACAAAATGGGAATTGGAGTATTATGAGTGTTATTTGACAGCACTTGAGGACCTTTATGTTCTGACAGTATTTAACTGTGAAATGTTACACAGTCACATCCCGCAAACTGCACTTCAGTTAAAATTCAAAATGTGCCCTAACCAGGGAGAGGCCACATGTCAGCTGGCTTACACAGGAGGATTCCAGTCTGCCTTCCGCTCCTGCAGAATTATTTGAAAAAAATTGCCCCAAGTTGGAGTTTCCTGTCCTGCCTGTAGCAGTATGAAAGAGCGGATGACTTTCCCAGGCTTGCCTGGGTTTGACCTTGTGTCCTTGAGCATAGCTTTTTTGCTGCCAGCAGTTTGGTGTTTAGAGAAGACAGCTGCTCTTCGTGGCTGTGTTTTTGGCAGCATTTCATCTCTGTTTTTTTTTGAAGTGGTTTAGGGCAATTAAAGGTTATTGGGAAGTAACAGTTTCACAGTGTTATTTACTGTTTGTTAACTGGGGAAATAAAGGATTGTTGCAGGTATGCAGCCAAAAAAAATTGAGGAAGATGGAGTATACATTTTTACTGTTTATATTGAACAACTTGCTCCTTAAATGTATGGAATTCCTTTAGATATGTTTGTAATCAGGGATTACAAATCGGTTGGCTGGGTGTTTTGATGCATCCAAGTCTAAGTAACTGTTGTGCAAGCTGAGCAAGCATGCCTGTTCTCTCTGAGCTAAGACTAATTAATTAATTATTTTCTAAGGAGAGAGATTGATAATAGCATAGGACATAATCAAGAAAATTGACAACTCAACAGCCATCCGTGTTCTGGTTGAAGCTGGTTGTTAATGATGAGCTAAAGTTGCTTTTATTATCTGGGAATACAGAGGCTGTTATTCATCTTATACATCCTAAGTAAGGGTGTTGCATGCTAGACTTTGTGGCGCACTTGAGAAAGGGCACCTTGTGAATTCAAGAGAAGCTTACTGGGTTCATACTGTGCCTTAATGTGCTTTTAACCTCTCTTTCCAGGTACTGCGGAGGTATCCTCTATTCTGGAGGAACGTATTCTGGGAGCTGACACCTCGGCTGAGCTGGAGGAGACGGGCCGTGTGCTCTCCATCGGTGACGGTATTGCCCGTGTGTACGGCCTGAGAAATGTCCAGGCAGAGGAGATGGTGGAATTCTCTTCCGGGCTGAAGGTGAGCTGTCACTAAAGCAGTTCGTTTAGCCCAGGGACAGTAAAAAGAAAGTACAAGACTATGCTTTTTTTCTTCAGTTTCAGAGTGGCTTTTCTGTTTCCTGTTGGCCAGTGGCCTCTCAGCTCCAATACAGCATGGAGCTTCTGGCTTGTAGTCCTGAGAGTTGGTTTAAAACGTGTTGACTGTTCCGAGAGTACTGAAAGAGCTCTTCCAGCATTTTTAATGACCTATCTCACCTTGGGCACTGAAGAAACCAGTGCTTTTCTCTTGTCCAGCTCCTAGGCAAGAGAAAACTGTCGTACTTGAACCCTGCTTATCCTTTCTGGTTTTTGTAGAGAGATTAGGTGCTAGACTGCTGTGGTACAATTATGTGGTAAGTTGAAAGCTTAGGCAGGTTCTTTAACCAGTGTGGAGTTAAATAGATGCTTTGTACATAAAAGCAGAACACTGACTCTTGTTACAAATGAAATTGAGGTAGAATATTTGAGATTTTGTACACGGCAAAATAATCACTGTCACAGTTCTCACATGTGTTGCTATGGGTTTTGTAAGCATAATTGATCTCTGTTCCAGGGTATGTCCTTGAATCTGGAGCCTGACAACGTTGGTGTTGTAGTGTTTGGTAATGACAGACTGATCAAGGAGGGGGATGTTGTGAAGAGGACTGGAGCCATCGTGGATGTTCCAGTGGGGGAAGAGCTGCTGGGCCGTGTTGTAGACGCCCTGGGCAATCCAATTGATGGGAAGGTAGGTGTAGCTAGATGTTAACTACCTCTGCTTTTATCTGTTTGACACAGACCTCAACAATTTTTTCTTCTCTTTAAAGGGCCCTGTTGCATCCAAGACACGTAGGAGAGTTGGCTTGAAGGCCCCTGGGATAATTCCCAGGATCTCTGTGCGTGAGCCTATGCAGACTGGGATTAAGGCTGTGGACAGCTTGGTGCCCATTGGTCGTGGCCAGCGCGAGCTGATCATTGGTGACAGGCAGACGGGGTGAGTTAAATGCCCAAGCCTAAAATGTTCCTTAAGCAGAGACCACAGGGCTGTGTGGGGAGTGGGAGAGCCTGGGGCAGCTTAACTTACCAGCCTCTGTGTTCCACAGGAAAACTTCGATTGCAATTGACACAATAATCAACCAGAAACGATTCAACGATGGGACGGATGAGAAAAAGAAGCTGTACTGTATCTATGTTGCAATTGGCCAGAAGAGATCCACTGTTGCTCAGCTGGTGAAGAGGCTCACTGACGCAGGTACAGATATTTGGAGATGGCACCTGGTGACATCCTGTTCTCATTATAATGCTGGGTACTGCTGGTGCCCTCTGCTGTCTGCAAGTGTAGACAGAATTCTTATTAAATGAGTGAATTACTTGGCTTTGGAGAAGAAGCCTTTCTAGGCATGTGGGCAAAATATCATTCTGAGGTCTACAAACTGCTGAATTGAGTTGAGAGCTTCCCCTTTCCAGTCAGGCAGGCCTGGTGACAAATATTTATGGACTTGGCATTTGTTCCATATGTTCCATGTGCCAGTCGGTGTGAATGGCAGCTGCAAATTGAGCGTGGAGCCTTCACTGCCCAAACACAAGGCATTAAATGATAGCATCCCTTCAGAAAGAGATCTCCATGACCAAGGCTGCACATGTAACAGAGCTCGCAAGAGACCAGCACCTGACCTCCTGTGTGCTGATCAAGCACCTTGATCAGGGGAAAACCCCTACATTTTAAGGACAGTAATTTGTTTGGGACTATAAAGTGAAGGGTTTTGCAACAGCCTTGAAGTATCCAGGAAATCGTGGGCTTTGAGCCTGAGTTACTTCTAGAACAAAAGTGATACAGACCTCAGCAATTTTTTCCTCTCTTTAAAGGGCCCTGTTGCATCTAAGATGCACAGGAGAGTTGGTTTGAAGGCTCCTGGGATCATTCCCAGGATCTCTGTGCGTGAGCCCATGCGGACTGGGATTAAGGCTGTCAGTAAACATTTAAATTTCATTTTAAATGGGAAAGAAGTCTGCAGGTGTCAGGTGTTAGCTGCCACAAACTTGCTCTTGGGACTTCTGAGTTAATGGAGCTAACAGGCAGGTTCAGCTGGTGTGGTGGGCTTTCCTGCAGCAGTGTAGTGACACTGCCTGGGCATGCTTCAATGCTAGTACTTGACACGTGTGTTGTGTTTGCTGACTTGGGGTGTGATGAGGTAACATGCTCAGTGGTGTGTGTCTCCCATCCTTTCCAGATGCCATGAAGTACACCATCGTGGTGTCTGCCACAGCATCTGATGCAGCACCCCTTCAGTATCTGGCTCCCTATTCAGGCTGCTCCATGGGGGAATACTTCAGAGACAACGGGAAACATGCATTGATCATCTACGACGACTTGTCCAAACAGGTCAGAAACACTGTTTATAGGCCTTGTGGTCTGGCTGTGGTGTGTGTAAGTCCAGCATGTTGAGTGAGGTGCCAAACCCTGACAGCTCCCTTTACACCACACAGGCCGTTGCCTACCGTCAGATGTCCTTGCTGCTGCGCCGTCCCCCCGGCCGCGAGGCCTACCCAGGGGATGTGTTCTACCTGCACTCCCGGCTGCTGGAGAGGGCGGCCAAGATGAATGACTCCTTTGGGGGTGGCTCCCTGACCGCCCTGCCTGTCATTGAGACCCAGGCTGGGGATGTGTCTGCTTACATTCCAACTAACGTCATCTCCATCACAGATGGACAGGTGGGACTGCTTCCCATCCCAGTACCTCTATGTAACTTACTGTTACATAGGTACCCCCTATGTAACTTACTGTTACATAGGGGTAGTCTCTGAGGAGGCCTCCAGGCTTCTCACCAAGAGAATAAAACAATTTCCTCCTACAGATTTTCTTGGAAACTGAGTTGTTCTACAAAGGTATCCGTCCAGCCATCAATGTTGGTCTGTCTGTATCCCGTGTGGGTTCTGCTGCGCAGACCAGGGCTATGAAGCAGGTAAGTGTGAAACTGCTGCTCCTCCTCATGCTGGAGATAATTAATGTGTAGGCGTTACAACCCATTTGACTCCAAAGATCTATGAAGGACTAAAGCTTTGGATTCCTTAGTGTTACAAAATTATAAAAGGACCGACTTTGGAGAGCTCTTTGCTGTTTCTGTTGCCTGCTGAGAAAGGTGGGGGAGAAAGGAAAATTGTATCTGCATAAAGGTGTAGGATTAAGTTTTGGTATGCTGAATGCTCAGTTAACCCTGAGCTTTTGTCCAGGCATAGAATTAAAGAGGTTTAATATCAACTGTTCCCATATTAGAAATAGCATGCTTATGTTACAAGGTGGGATTTTTAGAAATGTGTATAATTGCCAATGTTTGTAGTCACCTGTCTGGTACGCAGGGCAGAGCCGACTGGTGACAGCTGTCAGCTGCAGACAACCTGCAGACTCTGGGACAGCCCTAGAGGTGACCCCACGGGCTCTGACCTGTGCCCTGTGCCACAGGTGGCTGGTACCATGAAGCTGGAGCTGGCTCAGTACCGAGAGGTCGCCGCCTTCGCCCAGTTCGGCTCCGACCTGGACGCCGCCACACAGCAGCTGCTGAACCGCGGGGTGCGCCTGACAGAGCTGCTCAAGCAGGGCCAGTACGGTGAGTGTCTGTGTTCTGTTAGTGCTGTGTGCTGCAGTTACTCTGTTCATTCTGTGCACAGGGTAAATGCAGGCTTGTTTGAACCAGGCTGTCCACGCCAGCTGGTCTTCTAAGGACTCTGTGTAGTTCTTATGTGTCCCTGTGTCACAGTTCTGATGGAATGAGTGCTCTCTTCCCTGCAGTTCCCATGGCTATCGAGGAACAGGTTGCAGTCATCTATGCTGGTGTAAGAGGTCACTTGGACAAGCTGGAGCCCAGCAAGATCACCAAATTTGAGAGCGCTTTCCTGGCCCATGTACTGAGCCAGCACCAGGCCCTCCTCTCCACGATCAGGTATAGGGATCTACCTTGCTTCATCCCCAGGGTATTGACTTGATGGCTGGCGTACAGAATAATGGTCACTGAACAGTTAATTTAGTGTATCCTAGAACATCAGGCCTTCAGCTGCCTGTGCCAGAGCTGGAGGTTAAATTACCCTTTCTGCCATTGACGTTCCTCAGATTCGTGTCTTCAGCTCTTGGGAAATGCAGCTTATGCTTAAAGTGAACTTACTTGCATATGTCTCCTCTGATCTGTTCCTGAAGTCACTTTGAGTCAGCGCCCATATTTCTGACAGCTTCTAGCTGTGGGTTAAGTTCTACTGAGTGGATTGTTGGGGATTGAGTATTTCCATAGTCCTGTCCTGGGAACTGGTCCTGGCTTGGTGTGTCGTGAATCAAGTCATGTGCCTTCTGTCTCTGAGGCACAGCTCTGTAGAAGGTGGACCATTGTTGGAATATGTAAGGCTGTTCTAAAAGTGTTTGTGGATAGACTTCAGTTCTTGAACAGACTTAACATTTTTGGGAGAAGGGATATTTTGTCAGTGGTACGATGTCATATATCAAACGTGTTAAATCATGTACTATAAATTTTGTTAGAAGTGGGGAGGTTTGTTGTGAAGCTTCTGTCTTTGTCTGGAGTTGGCTGTATCTATTGCTGTGTCAGGAGTTTAACTGAACTCTTTCAACAGGACCGAAGGGAAGATCTCTGACCAGACAGAAGCAAAGTTGAAGGAGATAGTCACAAATTTCCTGGCTACTTTTGAGGCATAAACTCTTAAAACTGTTCAAACAGAGACCAGGCGGTTGTGATCCAGTGCTCCAGCTCCATCAGAGACTAAAGTATGTGCAACTTGAATGTACAGATCTCAGTGAGAATAAAGGTTCCCTGTTCTGAACGAGTGTCTTCTGGCTGGCTGGTTGCATCTGTAGAACACAGAGCGGAACTCCCCTGGACATCAGGGGGCATCCTACCTGTTGGGTGAGCAGACTGCCCTGACACGGAGCAGGAGGGTGACAGAGCTGAGAGATGTTCTCAGGTTGCTCATCCTTGGTGCCAGGCAGCTTATCCTGGAGAAGGGTGGTGCAGCTGGGCAGGCAACTTGTGCTGTCTTGTCACGGGGTAACTCACTGGACCTCTCAGGAATCTCTTTAACTGCCCAAAACTGACAGAGTATCTCTTGGAATTGCTGCCTGGTGACCCATCCTGGTGCCAGGCCTTTGGAATACTGGTCCTTGAGTCTCAGGACAACTGCAGGCATAGGTTTTACAGTTACAGTAGTAACAGAGATTGAAATACTAGAATCCCACAATAGTTTGGGTTGGAAGGGACCTTTAAGACCATCTTATTCCACCCCCCTGCCACAGGCAGGGATACCTTCCCTAGACCAGGTGGCTCCAAGCCCCATCCAATGTGGCCTTGGACTCTTCCAGGGACTGGGCAGTCAAAGGTGCTCTAGGCAACTTGTGCTGGGGCCTCACCTCCCTCAAGGAATTTCTTCCCAATATCGCATGTAACCCTGCCCTCTGTCAGTTTGAAACCATTCCCCCTTGTCCTGTTACTCCAGGCCTTTGTAAATAGTCTCTCTCCATCTTCTCTGTAAGTTCCCCTCAGGTACTGGAAGGCTGCAATTAGGTCATCCCACAGCCTTCTCTCTTCCAGGCTCACCAATTCTTTCAACCTTTCCTTGTATGAGAGGTTTTCCGTCCTAGTAATTAACTTTGTGCCTCCTCTGGGCTTGCTACAACAGGTCCACATCTTTCATTTCCTGACTCCTGTGTGAGGCATAGGATCCCAGTGTTGCAGTGATCTGGGATAGGGGAGAGTTCAAGGCCTCTCCACTTCGTCTGGTACAGTGGAGCTTGGCCCTTAATCCTCATGGAGCCTGCACACCCGCTGTCCCCAGTTAACTTTCCTGCATGGGAGCATGCTTCCTCCCAGTTCAAACAAGCAGCTGGAAACATTCTCACACAGCTCGAGGCTCACAAACAGTCTCTGCTGTGCTTGGGAAGAATAAACGCATTTTTAGTCCGGGAGTATCAGACACCTTTCTGGGAAGAGTTACTGCTGTGCTCCAGGAGGAGGGGTTTCTATTTTGTTTGCACAGCTCCATAAGAGGTGGCTCATGGGCTTCACAGGCACCAGGGAATGTCGTGGAACCTTTTTACTCTGACCTGCCCAACATCACTTGTCGCTTCCAGGATAATGTTTACAGCTTGTGACTCTGTTCCTGCACCTTAATGCCAATAACCACTTGGTGTTGCTGTGTCATCTTGTACTGACATGCTGCTGCAGCTGGAAAGCACCGAGCTCAGGGGTCCAAAACTGCACAGAGATGTATTTGTTTCTAGTAGCAGAAATATTCTAAGGTTCCGGTTTCTGCCCTGTTGCTGCTGAGATGTAGGAAGGTGAGAACGTCCTCGTGAAAGCACTGTGTCATAAATGCACCAGCTGGGTCAGAGTGAAGGGCAGGGCAGTTTTGGAGGGTGGGCCCCAGGTCCTGAGTGGTGCCATGGGCTGCCCTGGCCTCGGGGTGAGGCTGGGAAGCTGGTAAATGGCAAGTGGATCACAGACTCACAGGGTGATTTGGTTGGAAAGGGGCCTTTCAGATCATCAACACCCAAACCCCTGCCATGGGCTGGGACACTTTTCACTAGCCCAGGTTGCTCCAAGCACCGTCCAACCTTGGCTTGGACACTTCCAGGGATGGGGCAGCCACAACTTCTCTGGGCAACCTGGGCCTCCCCACCCTCACAGGGAAGAATTTCTTCCCAATATCCCATCTAACCCTGCCCTCTTGTCCCTCTAACCCTGCCCTTTCCCCTTGTCCTGTTCCTCCATCCCTTGTCCCAAGTCCTTCTTCAGCTCTCCTGGAGCCCCTGTAGTTGCTTGGTGATGTGGGCTCCTGCTGAGGGCTTGTGCTCTCTTCTGCCAGGAGCGTGCACAGGGTCAGTCTGCCTAAATTAGCCTCAGGTTACAACTGAGCATTTTATTTCAGTAAGTGGAAAATGCCTCTTTTTGCATTAGTGGACTGTTTTAGCTGTCCCTGTGTTCACGCAGAGGCAGCAGGTCAGGGCAGTGGGTGTGATTCAGGCATTCCAGCACACTGTGTCTTATCTCCTAGTTTGAAAGCATCGCCCAGAGGTTGCTCACGCAGTGCTTTATCTCAGGCAGAGGCCCCTAATAAACTGCGGGTAACACGGGATGTGTGTGATGAAGGAGGGTTGTGTTTTATGAAGAGCAGTTGGGGGGGCTCAGCCTGGAGAAAAGGAGGCTCAGGGGGGACCTTCTGGCTCCTGCAGCTCCCTGACAGAAGCGGGGAGCCAGGGGGGATTGGGCTCTGCTCCCAAGGAACAAGGGACAGGATGAGAGCAAATGGCTTTAAGCTGTGCCAGGGCGGGTTTAGGTTGGATATTAGGGGAAATTTCTTGACCAAGAGGATTGTCTATCCCTGGCACAGGCTGCTCAGGACAGTGGTGGAGTCCCCATCCATGGAGGGATTTAAAAGCCCTGTGGATGTGGCACTTGCGGACATGGGTGAGTGGTGGCCTTGGCAGGGCTGGGGAATGGCTGGACTCGATGATCTTTGGAGGGCTTTCCCAACCTAAATAATTCTACGATTCCATGAAACCATCCCAGAACACTCCACCGGCCCCAAGCCAGGCGGGCAGGGCACTGCAGGTCGCGTGGTGCTCCCGCTGTGCGCTGTTTCCTCCGGGAAGTCGCGCGGGTCCCCGGTCCTGCCGTCACGGGTGGGCTTCTCCCACGGACCGCTGGCGACGAGCCCGCTCTCGCCGCCGACATAACCCAGCACGTCCCGCTGCCCGACCCACAGAGGGTGTTCCCGTGCGTGGGTGGGGACTGGTCGGGGCGGGCCGGGCCGGGCCGGGCCGGGCGGCGCCGGGAGCGGCGGAGCGCGGCGGTGGCAGCGGCAGGATGCGGGAGGCGCGATTCAGGGACCACTTCTGGGTGAGCGGGACCACGGCGGGACCGGGGCACCGGGGTCAGCCGGAGCTGGGGGGCACAGCTGGGTCGCGGGGGTCACAGCTGGAGGTCGGGGGTCACCGCTCTCTGATTGGCGTGGGCTCCAACGCGATCGTGGTCGTGGGGACTTTGCTGAAAGCTCTGGGCATCCTGGAGTGGCAGAGGTTGCCCAGAAAAGCTGTGGCTGCCCCATCCCTGGAGTGTTCAAGGCCAGGTTGGAGAGGGCTTGGAGCAACTTGGGATAGTGGAAGGTGTCCCTGCCTGTGGCAGGTGTTGTTGGAATGAGATGGGCTTTAAGGTCCCCTCCAACCCAAACCATTCTGTGACTCTGTGATCCCCAGCAGGCACTGCCCACCCACACATGTCCTGGGAGCTGTGGCTTTGTGACCTGCTCCGTGCAGCCAAAATAATCCCAGCAAGCAGCCGCTGCTGTGCTGGAGGAAATCAGTGCCAATCTGAGGGTCTGATAACATTAACTGGTCATCAGTGAACTACTATGGCCAAAACCGGTCCTTTAATGTGGAGCTAATCCTGGACTGGACATGCTGGTGCTCGGTGTGCTGCTGTCAGCTGCTGAGCCACAGAGGAAAAGCCACACTTCGGGGAAAACCACTATTTATTCTTCTGAGTGTGAACTGTGCTTTTCTGAAAGGAGAAGTGCAGAAAAGCCGCATATCTGCTGTGAAGCATCAGCTCTGTGGCCACTCAGTTCCTCTTGTTGTGGTGGACCTTTGTTCCAGGTATTGGCAACCAGGAAGTAAATTACAAAATTGTGTCTTTTGGGGCTGAAAATCCCCATCTGTGAATGGTGCTCGGGGTTTCCCTGATGTTGCCTGGAAGCAGCTCCCATCTTGCAGGATGGGGGAGAGGAGCACAGGCCCCAGGGGGAGCAGGCGGCAGGTTTGGGGCTCCTGTGTTTTGTGCAGTAAGTGCAGAATACCAGTGTCATTAGCATGTTAGCCGGCACAGAGCTCTCAAATATGCAAATCCCACACAGGTATCAAACCTGGCACAGAGAATAAAGCCAACTTTGCATCTGGCAGCTTCTTCTCAGCTATCTGTTGCCGAGAAGTTTTCCGCGGTGTGCTCCCTTTGCTTTGCAGACGTGCAGAGGGAAGGGATGCGAGGGTGGTGGCAGCATCCCCCAGGCTGAGGGGAATAACTGTGATGCCTGGAAAGCTGAGCGGACGTGGTCTGTGGTGCCTCACTGGCACATTGGGCTGAAGAAGATCGTGTTGCCGCAGGGCTGACTTTGGCCATTCCTGTCCGGTTTGTCCCTCTCCAGCTGTGGTGTGGAGCTTTTTGAAGGAGGATCCTGGAGGAGAGGCTCAGTGGGAGAAAATACCAGGACCGGAGCAGCACCAAGCCCCCAAGTCAAGGAGGAGATGGGGCATGCCATGGGGCACTCACTCCTGCCTCACCCCTTTCATTGCAAGCATGACTATTTACTGAATAATCCCCAGCTCTTGCTGAGCCCAAAACCATTGGTGCTGCCAGGGATTTTGCTTGGTTTCTTCCTTTTGGGAGCCTGTGTGCTTCAGCTGGTCTCCCCACCCCCACCCCCTGGCCAAGGCAGTGCGCCAGGGGCAGGAACTGGGGTTCTTGTTGGGCAGGAGGGTGGTGAGTGTGACTCAGTGGAGAGATCGAGGCCCTGCTGTGGTGGTTTGGCCCGTGGAAAACACAGGTACCACCCCAAGCAGTCGCTGCACCACGTACTGGTGACTGTGCATCAGCTGCGAGGGCTGGCGAGGGAGGGGGGAGATGGGAAATAAGAAACCAAATTTAGATGAGGTGGGGAGGTCTGCGTGTCCAGCTTCCGTCTGCTTTTGGGTGCTGTGAGTCCACACACACTTCCTCCTGCAATTTTCCTCTTAGATTACTTAGCTTGAGGCGAAAATGGAAGAAGTCTTTGCTGCAGCAAGTGATCTCTTAGAATCATAGAATGGTTTTGTTCGGAAGAGACCTTTAAAGGCCATCTAGTCCAATCCCCTGCCACCTTCCACTATCCCAGGTTGTTTCAAGCCCCATCCAATGTGACCTTGAGCACTTCCAGGGATGGGGCGGCCACAGCTTCTCTGGGCAACCTGTGCCAGGGCCTCACCACCCTCATCATAAAGAATTTAAAAAATTTCTTCCTTCTATCAAATTGGAATCTCCCTTCTTTTAGTCTAAAACCATCATCCCTTGTCCTAGCACTTCGAAGAGCGTGGTGAGGTGCAACATTCATCTTGAGTAAGTAAGTTCTTGACCTGTCAAACAAGGTGAGATCAAGAGGACCATCTCTGCATGATCCTGGGCAGGTGGCAGATGCTGCCACACATACCCTGTTCCTTAATGGTGGTGCTGGCTCAGCTTCTCATCTGCTGGTCCAACAAAATGTCCAAGTCTTTTTTTTTCCCCCCCAAATTAAACTCACCATCACACTGCCTGCAGAATCCCTAAATACTGCCAAAGATGCACTTCACTCTGGTGAGGGACAATTCTGTAGTGGTTAGGACAGCCCGATGAGAAAGTGAGACTTTGGGAGAGCTTCAGGGGAGGGATGCTCCAACTGATGGGACAAAGTCTAAAAATAACCAAACCCCCAAAAGCTAGGCCAGTTTTGGTATTGGATCTTCCTGCTTTGAAATGTGACTTTTTGTGAGTGGTGACCACTGAATTTCTTTGTCAGGACAGGGTAGTGAGTTCTTTACTGTCAGGGTGGTGAGGCCCTGGCACAGGTTGCCCAGAGAAGCTGTGGTTGCCCCATCCCTGGAAGTGTCCAAGGCCAGGTTAGATGGGGCTTGGAGCAACCTGGGATAGCGGAAGGTGTCCCTGCCCATGGGAGGGAGTTGGAACTAGATGGGTGATTTTAAGGTCCCTTCAAACCCAAACCATTCTGGGATTCTGTGACTCTGTGATAAACTGCAGACCACCCTTTTCTCTGTCAGGGTAGCAGGCTGTGCTTCCAGCCTCACCTGTGGACTGACTGGGCTTTAAACCACACTAGTTCTGGTTTCTCTGATGGATGCTGTGTGTGTTCCTGCACTGGAGCCTGGTTCCTGCTGGAGCTGATGGCATCATGCCCATAATTTGGGGAGGCACAGGGCCACTTTGCTCTCTGCACTCGAGTTTGCTCATGCTCTTGGGTATCAGCACAAGATGGTAAACCTCCTTAAATGACGAGTTTTGCTCTCTGCGCCCTGCTGCGGCTCCTGCTCGCCCAGGGACCGAAGTCCAGACATGCCTGAAGCTGAACATGCATTGCCCTGACTGTCCCCACTCCCATGTCGTTCCCTCCCACAACCTCCCATGCTTCCTGCATGTCTGTGAGAGAGCTGTGCAAAAACAAAAATACCCCAGAGCTCGTGTTTGTTTGCCCTTGCCTGGCCTGTAGTGATTGCCGCACGTTGAGCAAACATGACGTTTCGTTTTCACTTGTTTTTGCAACCTGCTCTTCTTCTTTCACTATAGGAGGTCTTTTCTCGCGCTTCTTTTCACTTTCTTAGTGTAGGTCTAGCACTCCACAAGCCTGCTCTTACACTTACTTCAGTTAACCCAAGAACAGAGTTTTGGGTCTCATCAGAGCAATTTTGTCCAGTAAAACTATGTGGCAAAAATAGAAATGACAATAATGCTAAAAACCACCTCAATTCTGATCTGTGGGCTAACAGCTTGCACTGAATTTTTGGTCATTTTGCTTTTACTGAGACAATGCTCTGCTCTCTGCAGTGTATTTAGTGATGCTGCTAAAGCATCCCATGGCTGAGGGGGCTGCAACTCCAGGCTCCTGGATTTATTCCCTGGCTGCTGACTCATGGTGTGATGCTGGCTGGGCTGTTTCACTTCCCCTTTCCCCTTCTTGTCCTTCTCTAAACGGGGACTGGCTTGGTGGAAGTAACCAGCAGCGTTATGAAACCCTCAGGTCATCATTTCAAAGGAACAAGGTGGGGTTTGTGGGGAGAGGTAATTTCATCTAGGCGGGATAGTCCATTGCTTTTGGTGTCTCTGGGACGAGCAGGAGAGGGGCATTTGTGTAGGGGAAGGAAACTTCAAAGGGAAAATTACTAATCAAAAAGTGATCCTGCTTTTTGCAGGATGATGGTCTCAGGTGGGTGAATTCGCAGCGAGTCCTTTTCCTCCTTGCAATGAGTTTTTGTTTCTCCTGTTGCACCCCCCTGGTTATGGGGTGGGGAGGAACTGCAGCCTTGTGCAGCACCTCCTCACCCTGCTCCCTGAAGGCACCAGCACAAGCATTTCTTTTTGTCTCAGCAACCTCTGCAGGACCCTGAGCGATTTTGCGGCTACGCGGACTCTGAGCAAGGGCGGCAGAGCCAGCTGTGGTTGCACGGTGTTTCCGTCTGCTAAAATAGTCATCCAACTTCTGGTGTGTAAGGCTGAGGACGCACACTGAGAGCTTGGCATAAATACAGATCTTCCTAGAGATGGTCCATGAACAGCGTAGAGCCCCAAACTCTTCCATTTGGGAAGGCTGGGACAGAGTGATGGAGGGCAGGAAGTTTCTGCAGAGGGATCTGGACAGGCTGGATCAGTGGGCTGAGGCCAGCGGTGTAAGTTTGTACAAGACCAAGTGCCAGGTCCTGCCATTCTGTCACAACAGATCCCTGGAGCTCCAGGCTGAGGCAGAGGGGCTGGACGACTGGGAAATGCCCTGTGGGTGCTGGTGGCAGCGGCTGGACACGAGCCCGGGGGTGCCCCGGGGGCCAAGAGGCCAATGGCCCCGGGGCTGTGCCAGCCATGGTGGGGCAGCAGGCCCAGGGCAGTGCCCGTCCCTGTGCTGGCACTGCTGAGGCACCTCCAGTGCTGGGGCAGTTCTGGGCCCTCAGACAAGAGAGACCCTGAGGGGCTGGAGCGTGTGCAGGGAAGGGAACGGAGCTGGGAAGGGGCTGGAGCAGCAGGAGCGGCTGAGGGAGCTGGGGGGGCTCATCCTGGAGAAAAGGAGGCTCAGGGGGGACCTGCTGGCTCTGCAAATCCCTGACAGGAGGGGGGAGCCAGGGTGGGATTGGGCTCTCCCTACCCAGGGAACAAGGGACAAGAGTAAATGGCCTCAGGCTGTGCCAGAGAACATTTTTTAGGCTGGATATTAGGGAAATTTTTTCACTGTAAGGGTTGTCCAGTCCTGGCACAGCTGCCCAGGGCAGTGTTGGAGTCCCCACACCAGGAGGGATTTAAAAGCCATGTGGGTGTGGCACTTGGGGACATGGGTTAGTGGTGGCCTTGGCAGTGCTGGGGGAACGGTTGGACTCAATGGTCTTGGAGGGCTTTTCCAATTTACACAATTCTATAATTCTGTATTTCTCCAATGTCATTATTTTGTAGGGTGTGTGTCTGCAGGGGTTTTCCATGTAAAGTGGGGCAGAAGATGGAATTGTCAATCTCAGCAATTTGCCTTTCAGCTGTGACTCAGCCATTTCATGTTTTCACATCCCCACCAGAGCATTTCAGCCCCTCTTTTGCCTGCAAGTGCAAACAAACCCCAAAATATCACAAGGAGCACTCAAAATCCCGCTCCTCATCAAGTCTGTTGGGAGGATGGTGCAAATCCAAGCAGCAGATCAGGAAGGGGGGAGCACATCCTGTGGGCTTGGGAAACATCAGCTGCTGCTTTGTCACCTTGAAATCATCTGTTTGTATTTTCCATGGGCTGTCCTGTAAATAGCTCATGGGCTCAGAGCTCTGCCCAGCAGGAAGGACTAGGCCAGCAGTGGGGGGGAGGAGTAGAGATCCTTGTCCCTGTGCCCCACTCTGTTTGGGCAGGGCTGGGTGCAACCTCCACCTTCCATGCCTGTCTTGGGCTTAGTCTGTTATGTTTTTAAATCTTCTGTGCCCATGGCTCTGTGCTCTCCGTGTTGCATTTCCTCTTCCATTGCAGCTGCCAGCCCTTCTTTTGGGACATGCTGCAGGCAGTCACAGAATTCCAGGATGGTTTGGGTTGGAAGGGGCCTTAAAGCTCATCCACTTCCACCCCCTGGCATGGGCAGGAACACCTTCCACTATCCCAGGTTGCTCCAACCCCCGTCCAACCTGGCCTTGGACACTGCCAGGATGGGGCAGCCACAGCTTCTCTGGGCAACCTGTGCCAGGGGTCTCACCACTCTCACAGCCATTGATTCCTTCCCAATATCCCATCTAACCCTGCCCTCTGGCACTGGAAAGCCTTATCCCCCTTGTCCTGTCCCTCCAGTCCCTTGTCCAAAGTCCTTCTCCAGCTCTCTTGGAGACCTTTTAGGCCCTGGAAGGGGCTCTAAGGTCTCCCTGGAACCTTCTCTTCTCCAGGTGAACACCCCCAGTCATGCTGGTCCTTTTGATTCTCTCCATACCAAACCTGTCCAGAAGGTGCTGTTAGGGCTGGTTTCACAGCATACAACCCTGCCCAGCTTCTTCAGAGTCACGAGCTCCTCCTGCCTGGAAACAGCTCTTTTGGAAACCTCCCATGCAGGGATTTAAAATACATGTGGGTGTGGCACTTGGGAACATGGATGGGAACATACATTGTTGCAGGACTGAGCTCTTGTTTTCTGAAAATCTTGTCCCATACTGCTACCATTGTTCTCATCCAGGAGTTTCTTCCCTCTAAAAGAGAAAGATCTTGGAACAGTGGATCTTGGATCTTGGATCAGGAACAGTGTGGCAGCCGGAACAGGGAAGTGATTCTGCCCCTGTACTTGGCGCTGGTGAGGCCACACCTGGAGTACTGTGTCCAGTTCTGGGCCCCTCAGTTCAGGAAGGATATTGAGGTGCTGGAGCAGGTCCAGAGAAGAGCAACCAGGCTGGTGAAGGGACTTGAGCACAAGTCCTATGAGGAGAGGCTGAAGGAGCTGGGGTTGTTTAGCCTGGAGAAGAGAAGGCTCAGGGGAGACCTCATCGCTCTACAACTCCCTGACAGGAGGTTGTAGCCAGGTGGGGGTTGGTCTCTTCTCCCAGGAACCAGCAGTAAGACAAGAGGGCTCGGCCTTAAGCTGTGCCAGGGGCGGTTTAGGTTAGATATCAGAAGGAAATTCTTTACAGAGAGAGTAATCAGCCATTGGAATGGGCTGCCCAGGGAAGTGGTGGATTCTCCATCCCTGGAGGTTTTCAAGATGAGGCTGGACATGGCACTGAGTGCCATAGTCTGGGGACCGCGGTGGGGTTGGATCAAGGGTTGGACTTGATGATCTCCGAGGTCCTTTCCAACCCATCTGATTCTATGATTCTATGATTCTGTGATCTTATTTCATAAACAGGCACTTGCACACTTGCTCTCCCTGAGCCCTTGCCTGTGCAAATGCCTCTGGAGGTGGCAGTGTCCATGGACTGCACTGATGAGGATGTGACTCCTGTGTTTTCAGAGCACGGATCTGACAAGCACCGTTGGATACGACAGCATCATCCAGCACCTGAATGATGGCAGGAAGAACTGCAAGGAGTTTGAAGACTTTCTGAAGGAAAGGTAGGGAGCTGCCTCTGATCAGGGGTTGGGTTGAGCCTGGGAAGTGAGGCTGTGGCGCTACTCCCACTCCTGGTACTCCCAGTTCGACTTCTGTTGTGTTTAACTATCCATTATGTTAAAATGCTCTGCCGTGATGTTCACCTTGCTGTTCACCTTGCAGAAGATCAGGTGAGGACTTTGACCTAGGAGAGGCAGGGCTTTGTCCTGAATTTGTCTTTGTATGTTACGAACAGCCCACAGATTTAATGCTAAAAAGTAGTAGCATTGGGTAATGCCTTTATTAATCAGAGAATATGACCTAAGCAGAGGTTCTGTGGCTACAAAAACAACTGAGAGGGTCTGGCTTTATGGTCCACCTGGTTAACAATGGCTAAATATGAAGAGTATTGTAGAACAACCCTGAATTAATGTAATTTTGGTAATGAGAACTGGAAAAAAAAAAATTTGTGACTGGACGACTTGGTGCAGAGCAGCCTGGGGCAAACATAATGGGGTTGAAGTGGAGGAGAACCCACACATAGAAGTGTCTAATGCACCTACATCTCTTTAAGCTGTAATCTCATGTTGCGGGAAAGTTGGGGCTTTCCAGCTGAGGAACTGGACCCTGAGAATGGTGTCCCACTCATTCATGACAACACAGAGAGTGCCAAAAGCCTCCTCCACACCCTGTGCCCTCTTTGTTCTTGAAGTGGGTGTAGGTTGCCACCAATGTGTCTTTCCAGAAGGAGATTAGAGGCTGGACCTGGACTTGGTACTGGCACCTCTCTCTGAACATGTGTCAGTTCTCTGTGCACAGCATGGGTGTTACACAGTTCCAGCCATGGAGAGTGTGCCTGTTGGATGCTTTGTCCCAAACGAAGTTCACGGGAATGTTGTTAGATAGAGGAAAAAAAAAAAATCAATTTATGATATTTATCTTTTTCCCGTTTCCCTACAAGCTTTGGGAGTTTCCAAAGAGTTAGGCTGGGTGAATCTCACTGCCAGACTCGAGAAGTCAACAGCACAGGTGTCTGCATCTGTGTTAGGAGACACAGGCGTTTTAGAAAGCTATTTATTTTATCCAGTAGACCTTCTAATGGAGCCTTTAGCAGGACTTGTTTCTTTACACTGACTGCAGACTGCTAGGGTTGCCTAGGTGGAGATACCTACATTTGACCAAGCAAGTCCGGCCCTGGTTGTCTGTGCTGGTTTCAAAGCAGCTGCAGAAAGCTGGTTGTTCTTGTACTGCAACACACAGACTGTCTTTGCTTCCTCTCATTCTTTCAAGAGGGGAGGACAAAACGATCTTTATTTCTGTCACCTCACAACATTGGCCTCTTCTTCAGGCGTCCTCTGTAAGGATCAGAGGCAGGTCCAGAGAGTACTTACTTGCCTCATTCTAAAAAGCCCTGAAAAGCTGAAATGCCTGAGCTGAGCTTTGGGGTTGCATGCCTGGTGGCCAAGCTGTCTTTGTGGGGCCTGCTCCCTTCCTGTCACATTTGGTATAAATATGCCAGGTCAGAGTCAAAAGTACTTAATGTGGACAGACTGAGGGATCTCACAAGCCCTGTTCCGTAGGAAACTGAGGGAAAAATCCTACCTAGGTAAGTCACGTGGCTGCATCTTCCAGCCAGGCACTGACAGCTTAGTCCTCCATCACCTGTGGAGGTGATCCTTGAACCCATCAGCTCAGGAGAGATGGGGAGAGCAGCATATCAGGACCACAGACACAGCAAAGCCAAGTGTTTTCACTGGAAAACCTGGTTGGCACAGGTCAGGAGTTCAGAGCAGGTCTTGACCTCCACTGCATGCAAGCCCTAGTTTCTGAATTAGGAACTTTCATTTCTCTCTTTTCTCAACAGGGCAATTATAGAAGAAAAATATGGCAAAGAGCTCATCAACTTGTCAAAGAAGAAGCCCTGTGGGCAGATGGAGCTGAAGTAAGTTCACAATGCTGTGTGTGTTGTGCTGTTGTGGGTGTCCATGGAACAAAGAAGGAGGAAGAGAAGGAAGGAGATTGTGAGAGATAAAACAGGGTTTTGAAATGTCCAGAAGATGAGCTGAAATCATTCTCATGAATGAACAGTGCCCCAGCTGGGTTCTGCTTTGCTTTGAGCCCGACTCCACCAAGTTCCCACCAGCCATAGACTAACCAAAGCATTGTAGGTGCTCAGGTGAGGTGTGGACTGGTGGTTCAGCAGAAAGCCGAGGATCATGAAACCAGGAATTTTGATAGTATCCAATGTTCAGAAAGATGTAAAGCAGATCTCAAACCAAGCGAGCTGTGCTATGCCTGGGAGAGAAAAAGCCAGAGGTGTAAAGAGGGTAAATAAACCTGCCTTGAGTTGCTTTGGCTGCTGTCAAGTGAGGGAGTGTTTTGGGAGAGGTGTTCTGCTGATACCACTGCCTGGCCATGCTCTCCCACTCTTTTTAATGCTGCTCCTGTTTTTTTCAGCACGCTGAAGAGATCCCTGGATGTTTTCAAGCAACGTAAGTAATTCTTCACGCTTGTCAGGATACTTGGCTGTGCCAAAGCCTGAAGGCAACCTCTTAGGAAGAAAATGGCAGGGAGACCTCTAAAGTTGTGTCTATGGGGTCAGGCATAGGCTGTACTCCTGGCCTGGCTTGTCCCAGTGTGTGAAGTTTGGGACAAAGTGCACCAGGGCACAGGTGGGAGAGGAGATGCACAGGGCATTCTTTTGGGGATCTCTTGGATTGTCAGGTCTGGCTCAGAGGTTGTGGTTGTGTTGTGTATCAAAGCTGTGCATGGGAAGCTCACTTGGGGTTTATTGGATAGGCTTGTCCTCTTCACACACACACAGAGTAATTCACACTTTGAATCCTGGGGGCAGCTCTTGCCCCCTCAGACAAGAGGGACATTGAGGGGCTAGAACATGTCCAGAGAAGGGAACGGAGCTGGGAAGGGTCTGGAGCAGCAGGAGCAGCTGAGGGAGCTGCAGGGGGCTCATCCTGGAGAAGAGGAGGCTCGGGAGGACCTTCTGGCTCTGCACCTCCCTGATAGGCTCTGCTCCCAGGGCCTCAAGCTGTGCCAGGGAAAGTTTAGGTTGGATATTAGGGAAATTTCTTCACTGTAAGTGTTTTCCAGCCCTGGCACAGGACGTCCAGGGCAGTGGTAGAGTCCCCACCCCTGGAAGGGTTTAAAAGCTGTATAGTTATGGCACGTGTTGACATGGGTTAGTGGTGGGCTTGGCAGGGCTGAGAGAATGCTTAGACTTCATGATCTAAAGAGGGCTTTTTCAACCTAAATGCTTCAGTGGTTCTCATTGTAATGTGTAAAATATGATGCTTCAGCCACGACACACAGTCCCTTCATTGCCTTGTGTCACAGCCCGCCAGGGTACTGGCAGACAGCACCTTAAAGGTGAGCACTCTGCTGCCCTGTGCCTGCCAGGTTTGTCCTCTGCCCTTGTGGACATCCCTGACATGGCTCTGCCCTCACCACTGCTGACTGTTCCAAGCCCTGGGTTTGGAACAGCTTTGGGTGTTGAATCATGAGCTGCCACTTGGCTCCGCTGCCTTGGTGACCTGCGTGGGGTGGCCTTTGGAGGTGTGGCGAAAGAGGAGCCTTCAGCAAGAGGAGCATGAGGGTTTTTTTTTTAGCCTTATTTTTTGTGTGCCCCGTGTTTCCGCCTGCTGGCCCGGGGTAGCGCGTCCTTCACACCGCTGCGCCCGGGGTGTGGTGTGTTGAAACGCGCGTGTGAATTCACCCGCGTGAGGGGGAGATGTGACGGTGCTTGTTTGAGTAACTTCGCTCAGCTGGAGTTTCCTCAGACTGGGGGGCAGGACCCAGCAGGGCTGATCCTTACGTAGGTGAGCGCTGCTCTGAGGCTGCTGCAAACAACCTGCTGCTTTTTCATGCTTCTGAAAGGGGATGTGCGACGTGGGGTCAGTTTGATGTCAGTTGAATTGAGAAACACAGTCTCTTTAGGAATACGTATATATATATGTATATGTACGTATTTAAGTTATTTTTTCTTTGCAGAGATAGACAATGTGGGACAAGGTCACATCCAGCTGGCGCAAACCCTTCGGGAGGAGGCGAAAAAGATGGAGGACTTCAGGGAAAAGCAAAAACTGCATCGGAAAAAGGTCAGGTGCTGTGGGAAGACATGCCTTCCCACAGGATGTTGATCCCGCCCCGGCAATGGGCCGATCCCACTGCTGTGTCCTGCTGTTCCCCAGCCCCCTCCGTGTCCCCAGGGCCTGCTGCTGCCGGGAAGTCCTGAGTTTCTTCCTACATGTTGCAACCATGTTGGTGAACTGTGCAGCAGCCTCCAACTTCCTTCTTCTCACTGCCACATGGTGGTTTTTGGGGCCAGCCACAGCTGGGGCTCAGCCCCAGGATACCAGCTCAGCTGGGAGTGTTTTGAAGTGTTTGTATACAGTACGATCTCCACAGGGTCTGAGGCCAAGCCTTTTCACTTTTTCGTGAGATTCCTTTGTCTGGAAAATGAAGGAAACCACTAGAACTGGGAGCTGGTTTGGACTAGCAGAGGGGAGTGGGCTTCCCAGCTTTGTCAGAGCCTGTGAGGTGACACAGTGCTGTACATTGCTAGGATTTAGTTTGCAGAGCTCCTGTGCATACACAAGTCAAGGCTTAGACAGAAGCATAAAAGATGAGTTTTGTGAAGAGGCTCTGGGTGGATGAAGGTCCTTAAGCTCCACACAGTGGAGCTTTGATGGTCAGTGATGTGCTGATTCTGCCCCTGTTGTCTTCACAGATAGAGCTGATCATGGAGGCGATTCACAAAAACAGGAATGTGCAGTACAAGAAGACCATGGAGGTAAAGCAAACCTGCTGCTGTTTCTTGCCTTGTGGGTTAACACTGCTCAGGCACAAGCACAGAGCTGGGACAGGCTTAAATGAGAAGGTGTTCCTCCTCTGCTGTGACGGGACGCTGAGTCTGCGTGAGTGGTGTGCAGGGGGTGTTCACAACACTGAAAGGCACACCAAGGACACAGAATCACAGAAACACAGAATATGCTGAGTTGGAAGGGGCCCACAAGGATCATCGAGTCCAGCCCTTAGCCCTGCACAGGACCATCTCCAAGAGTCACGCCATGTGCCTGAGAGTATCATCCAAACAGTGGTTGAACTGTGTCAGCCTTGATGCTGTGCCCACTGCCCTGGGGAGCCTGTTCAATGCCCAAACACACTCTGGGAAAAGAACCTGTTTCTAATATTCAACCTCAACCTTCTCTGATACAGCTCCAGGCCATTCCCTTGGGTTCTGTCACTGGTTACTACAGAGAAGACATGGCCAGTGGTAGCCTTTCAGGGCTGGATAAATGTGATTCAGAATCATAGAATTGTTCAGGTTATAAAAGCCCTTTAAGATCCTTGAGTCCAACCATTAACCAGCACTGCCAAGCCCACTGCTAACCCATGTCCCCAAGTGCCACACCTTTTCTGAGCACTTTAATGGATGGTGACTGCACCACTGCCCAGGGCAGCCTGTGCCAGGGCTTGACAACACTTTCTGTGAAGAAATTTTTCCGAATATTGATCCTAAACCTTGTCTGATGCAACTTGAGGTTGTTGCATCTTGTCCTGTCCCTTGTTCCCTGGTAGCAGAGCCCGACCCCCACGCAACTCCACTGTCCTCTCAGGGAGTTGCAGAGAGCCAGAAGGTCCCCCCGAGCCTCCTTTTCTCCAGGCTGAGCTCCCCCTCAGCTGCTCCTCACCAGACTTGTGCTCCAGACCGTTCCCCATCTCCATTGCCCTCCTCTGGACACTCTCATGGACTTGATTGCCATGAGCATTCCGTCTGTAAATACAGCTTGTCTTGTGAGGCTTTCCCTAAGCCACAGGGCACCTGGCACCTTGTGTGCCATCCCCTGCTCCTCTGGCAGCCTTGTGCCCACCTCTGCCCTCGTAGGCTGTTCTTTCCCCCAGAGCTCCCACCCGAGCTGTGTGCTGGTGTCTCTCCTAGGCCAAGCGCCTGTATGAGCAGCGGTGCCGGGACAAGGACGAGGCGGAACAGGCCGTGCACCGCAACGCAAACCTGGTGACGCAGAAGCAGCAGGAGAAGGTACAGGGAGGTGGGGCAGGGGGCGAAAGGGATGTCTCTTCTGTCGGCTGGTGGTGGGAGGACTGGTGGTGTTCACCAGTTGGGCTGCAGCGCCGTCGGGGATGCACCCAGGTGCTCCTCCACCTTCCTTCTCTCTCCCGTTTTTGGCAGCTGTTCGTGAAGCTGGCTCAGACAAAATCAGCTCTGGAGGACTCTGGTGAGTGTGGAAATGCCACGTTGGGAGGGCAAGGGGCATGTTTCCAGGGGCAGGGGGTTGTGAAGCTGTGGCATGGCTCGTGGGCAAGCTCCAGCTCTTGGATCAGGCACAACTCCTCAGAAACACATGCCCAAGATACCAGCAATGGGCACCTGCCCTGGAGAAGCCTGCATGACCCCACCAAGGCCATGTCCTTCCACTTTATCCCTGATGTTCCAGCCATTTCAGGCTTCACATATTACCTTCTAGTGAAGGGTCTTTTTAAATTAAGGTTAATCCTGGAATCAGTGAATGATTTGGGTTGGAAGGGGCCTTAAAGATCATCTCATTCCAACCCACCCTGCCTATCGACTTTCAGCTGACACCATAATTTCTCTTGCAGACAGGAGCTACCAGCAGAGTGTGACCACACTGGAGAAGGTCCGGGAAGAGTGGCAGAAGGAGCACATCAAAGCTTGTGAGGTAAATGCCCCAAAACACCTCTGCATGGCAGCGTGGTCCTCTGGGTGTCCACCCCTGTCTGCGGGGCCCAGGGACGGCTCAGACTTGCCTTCTGTGTATTCCCCTGGCAGTGAAGCAGCAGGGTGTGTTGCAGCTAACCCTGTGTGTGCCTAAAGCTTGGCTTCTTGATTCAAGGCCCCACTACTTCAAGGTTTCCACTATTTTTTAATTACTTTTATTTTTCCACCACCTTTTAAAATTGACAGAGTCAGGGTAGTGACATTGTGCCCATTACCTACTTGTGTGTTTGGCATGGCTGTCACTTTGAACAGCTGTAGTCACCTCTGGATACTCAGTGACTCGAGGCCAGTATGTCCTTGAGCCTCAACAACACCTGGAACACTCTGTCTGAAACTCTGAAAGACTTTCCATGGACAGGGACTGCAGAGATTGAGGTTTTATCCCAGGTTTGCAAACAGCCTTCCCATTCCCATCTGTGCTGGTTCCTTCCCAAGTTATTTCTCATCAGGCTGGGATTTTAGTTTTCTGTTTTGAACTGGAATTTGATGTCTGTGTTGTGTGGTGTGTGTGAGTGTCTCAGTGATGGTGTGCTTTTGTTGTCCGGGGTCTCTGGAAGCCCCTATGATGGGGACATTTCAAAAGGCATACCTGATTCAGATTTCTGGTACACCAGATTTCAAAAGACTTGGGTTGAAGCCTGCTTGGAAAAGGCCTGGGCAAGAAAGAGGGAGAAGACCAACCAGTCAATGCACCTCTGATTTCATGCATTCCCCGTATTTATTTATTGCTCCATACCTGGAGCCTGGGAGTGTTAAAAGAACTTGTAGTTGTGGCATATGGGGCCATGGGTTAATGGTGTCCTTGGCAATGCTGGGGAAGTGGTTGGGCTTGATGATCTTAGGGGGCTTTTCCAACCTAAATGATTCTGTGATTCTAGGACATCTGTGGAAGGAAAGTGAGCTGGGACCACAGGAGCATGGGGTACCTAGGGAACATGTACTGCCTTTAGGAATCTGGCTTGTTCTCCCCAGCTGTGCTGGGTGACCGCCTTCGCATTGGTCCTGCAGACCTTCTGAGCATAACAAACACTCATCTTAACACTCACCTGGTTGCACAGAGGGATCATTTCTCTTCTGAGCAATCTGGAGGACTCGTGGTTTCCTTGTTTCCTGCAGAAGACCAACACCACCTGCTTCTTGTAGTTGTCTTTTCATGGCACTTGGGAACAAGAAGCAGTAAGGATTAAGGAGATTTGCCCTCATTTTAAAGATGTTGTGGCCACTTTTGTCTGTGTTGTTTCAGTTCTTTGAGACTCAGGAGTGTGATCGGATCAGCTACGTCCGTAACGCCCTCTGGCTCCACGTCAACCAGCTCTCTCTGGGCTGTGTCCAGAATGATGAGGTACCTCAACTGAAAGTCTTCATTTTTCTGTGTGGAAAGCAGAGCCCAGTTTGTTTTCCTGTGCTCTGAGCTGTGTTATTGTGGCCCTTTATTGGCCACCAGACATCAGCACAAGTGGGCAGGCCAAAGCTCTGGCAAGATGAGCTTTCCCCTGGGATTTGCACATTTTTTGAGTGTGCTGAAACACTGGCACAGGTTGCCCAGAGCAGCTCTGGCTGCCCCATCCCTGGAAGCATTCAAGGCCATGTTGGACGGGGCTTGGAGCAACCTGGTCTAGTGGGAGGTATCCCTGCCCATGGCAGGGGGGTGGAATGAGATGGGCTTTAAGGTCCCTTTGAGCCTGAACCACTCTAAGATTCTGTGGTTCCCCTGTCACTGAAGCTTGTGCCCTGCGTGAATATTGGGATTTCTCCCCGTGTCTAACAGACAATTGGAAAAAACCCTCTTTGTTTTTTGACCTGATGTAGTAGAAATGCATTTTACTTCCCTTTTGCAGAAATATGAGGAAATCCGCAAGAGTTTAGAAATGTGCAGCATTGAGAAGGATGTTGATTTTTTTGTAAATTTGCGCAAAACTGGAAGTTTGGCTCCAGGTAAGAGCGTAGTACAATCTCACAAAGCAGTGCTGACTGCCCTGTACTCCCCATGGAGCTGCTGCTCTGGTCAGCATCAGTTGGGGTGCAAAAAACATTGTTTTTTGCAATATTCCTTCTTTAGTTCACTGCCATGCAGCACTAATCTCTGCCAGTTTCAACAGTCCCTGAAGATAATACTCCCTGTTTAAGTTTCCCGATCAAGCATTTTCACAGAGGGGGGAAAAGACTTAGGAGCTGACTGTTGGCATAACAACTATTTTATGTCTATAAAAGACCTGTACTTCACTACTGTTAACTGTTTCCTAGCTCCTGTTGTTTATGAAAACTACTACAATACACAGAGAAATGTGACTCCTGCGAGAAGTCCAGTGCCTGTACCTATATCAAGGTAAGGGACATAACATGTACAATAGCAATTTCTATTGCAAATGATGCTCTCCCCCCAAAAAAAGCGTATTTTGTTCCTTTTAATCTACTGGAAGCTTGACTTGGGAGTATTAGAGGAAAATACTTCCTTGCATGGTTCTTGTTGTGATCTGTCCATCTGAGGAGTGTTAAAGGCATGTGTGGGTAGAGGAGGGAACTGCAGAGCCGAATTCACTCCCCTGGGACAGAAGCTGGGCGGGGAGAACAGGCTGAAGGGTGTTTCTGCCGGGGTGGCAAGGTGACAATGAGGGATAAAGACTCGCGCTAAGGATGAGTGTGCCATTTTGGCTGCCACACTGGGAGAGGAGTCATGTCCAGTCATGGCTTCCTGATGTCTGAGTCTGGGCAAGGGCATGTACAAAGGCATCCCCTGAGGCTCACCTGTGAATTTTTCCCCTACTTGGTGCTTTTGGTTGCTTTTTCCTCTCCCGCACCATATCAGCTTCAATTTCTGTGTTTGCCAAGCGGGCTGTGCGTGGTGAGCCCACCAGGTCTCTACAAAGCCCAGGCTGCCAAACATCGTGTCTTCCTACCAGCTCTGGGAGGGCAGCCGGGGAGCACAGAACTGGGGGCAAAGGGAATCCATGTATCCATGCAGATCCTCACCTCTGTGTTTCCTTCTATGCAGGAGGGGACCTCTGCCCACCCCGACCAGTGCACCAGGTGAGTTATTGCTTTATGGGCTTTCCGGCCCCACAGAGGAACTATCACTCTGGGCCCTTGTCCAAAGTCCCTCTCTAGCTCTCCTGGAGCCCCTTTAGGCACTGGAAGGGGCTCTCAGGTCTCCCTGGAGCCTTCTCTTCTCCAGGCTGAACATCCCCAGCTCTACCAGCCTGGCTCCATAAGACACCTCTTTGAGCCTCATTCACCCTTGCACCCTATCCCTTTGACACAGATGGCCAGTGTGTGGTGTTTCTGCCCTGTTTGAAGCCTTACAATGGGCACTTCTCATGAGGAAACCTGTTTTTTTTTTGTACATTCTGTTTCAGGGGAGCCTGATTACGCCACAGTTGATGGCTACAGCTTGGTAAATTTCTAGCAGTCACAGTAAGTACTCGCTTTTAATGAAGAAAGGAGGCTTAAAGGGAAGAGGGAGAGGGATTTTTAACCTGGGCAGATAGTAATACAACAAGGGGGAATTTTAAACTAAAAGGCTAGCTATAAGGAAGAAATTCTTACCTGTGAGGGTGGTGAGGCCCTGGCACAGGTTGCCCAGAGAAGCTGTGGCTGCCCCATCCCTGGAAGATTGAAGGCCGAGTTGGACAGGGCTTGGGGCAACCTGGGCTAGTGGAAGGTGTCCTTGCCCATGATAGGGGGGTGGAATGAGATGATCTTTAAGGTCCATTCCAACCGAAACGATTCTGGGATTCTGGAGCAACCTTGAGGAGGGACAGTGGAGAAAGAAAGGCCTCTGGTTTAAGGGTGATATTTGAGGTGACCAACTTGAAGTGATGCTCCTGCCCTCACTTCTCTGAGCTGGAGCTGTAGTTTCGACACTGATGATCCTGTTCTGTAGGTTTTCCAGGCAGAAGACACTGTTGGTCTGACCAGCGTGGCAGAGGTGGTGTTTCCTGTTATTCCCAGACACAAAGAGCTGAAGTGCTTCTGCTTTTCAAAAATATATTTGAGGACTGATAATTATTTGTACATCCAGAAAGTGCCTACTAAAAAATCTGTGCCTTTGATCAGCAAACTCCTTGGATGGATATCATATCTTCAAACTCAGAGGAAGAAAAGGAGCAGACACAGGGGCAATTTGTTTGGAAGAAGTGTTTGATTTGAACTTCTTCTGAAGTGCAGCCATCTGGGAGAGGCTGGAGCCTCCCACACTCCAGATAACTAACTCACGTGTGCTGAGGGGAGTGCTGCATGATGCTTTGGGCACGCTGGCTTGTGTTCAGGGCGCCTGCATCCCCCTCAGATCTCAGGTTGCTCTTTTGCCTGTCTCTGAAGTCTTTCATTAGTGGGGATTAAACTTGTCATTTAGGTTTAACTTTACTCTCTTCTCTCGGGGATCGCACTTAGGGGAGCACCGACAGTTACACCTTGTGTCTGGCTTAGCTGCAGGTGTGCTCCAGGCTTAAGTGCCGACACTGGAAGCTGATTTGCCTCTAGCCTGGTGCGGCAGTTCACAGCACGGCTGCCCAGTGAGGGGCTGCGCCACCAGAAACCTGCTGGGAGGTTCCACATCCCACAGTCTTGTTGAGGATCTGAAGAACGTTTTTCAGCTCTCCCAAATGCCTCTCCCATGAGGGGCTTGTGAGTTTTTAGGTTCATGGTACAGCTTGTCCCTGGTAGGCTCTGGGTACGGGACTTGGAGCAACCTGGTCTAGAGAAGTGTCCCTGCCCATGGCAGGGCATTGGAACTGTATGGTGTTCAAGGTCCTTCCCAACCCAAACCATTCTATAGTTCTATGATTCTATGATTTAATTAGCTTTTGACAATCTCTAAACTTTGGACTTGTTCTGACTATTCATTGCTGGGAACAAACTTAGCAACTGCTGGAGCCATGAAGCTTTTTTTCTGACCAGTTTTCTCCGAACTTCCTGCCCTTTTTGTTCCCATATATATATATACCTATCTTTATGATTATGGCTTTGATTCAGAAGCTCATGTGCTTCGGGGCTGCTGGTCTCTCTGATGTCCCTGTGTGCAGTGCTGCTTGACTGCTCCTCAGTGCCTCACGACGCTGGACACAGGGACACAGGACATGGGGATAAACACACAATTTACCTGTCTAAACGTGGTGCCAGGTGACTGACCTGGAGCAGCAGGATTTGCTATTTGTATGATGTTTTTCCAGCTGAATCTGCACGGCTTCAGCACGTGTCTCAGCCCTTCAGGGCTTTTTACTGTGTTTTCTTGTGTGGGGGAGACGGCAGTGAGCTCTGACGTCTGTACTCCTGCAAAGTCCACGTGCCAAGGAATCAGCTATCCTGTTTTATTTCTGAAAGATCAAGGGCGCAAGTATTATTCCGGAGGAGCCTGCTGTAGTCTTAGTTCTTTAAATACATATTTAAAAAAAAAATAAATTTTGAGTCTCGTGTGCTGGATATGTGGGTTTTTTTAAAGGTTGTCTTGTTCGCTTTCTGTCGGGGCTGGGGTGGGGCACCTTCAAAGCATATCCTTGCTCAGCCTTTATTTCAGTCCTTGCTCAATACCAACACAGACGTGGGAGAAAGCACCCCAAAAAAGACTGGCAGAAGGACAAGTACTTGGCGATTAGGTGTGAACAGCTGACCACGTGGGGCTGTTTGCCCTGGAAGAGTGTCTGCTCTGCAGTACATTGCACCGTTCTTTATTGGGGTTTTTCCACTGACTGAGCACAATAGTTGCCGTTAGGGTTTTCTGGACGCAGAGTTTCCAAGAGAGGCTGAAACTTGGCTTGCACATTCATTAAATGCACAGAAGCGATCCCAAAACATGGGTGCTGGGGAAGGGTCTGGAGCAGCAGGAGCGGCTGAGGGAGCTGGGGGGGCTCATCCTGGAGAAAAGGAGGCTTGGGGAGGACCTTCTGGCTCTGCAACTCCCTGACAGGAGAGGGGAGCCAGGAGGGGGTCGGGCTCTGCTCTCAGAGAACAGGTGATAGAATGAGAGAAAATGTCCTCAAGTTGTGCCAGGGGAGGTTTAGGTTGGGTATTAGGGGAAATTTCTTCCCTGAAAGGGTTGTCCATCCCTGGCAGAGGCTGCCCAGGGCAGTGATGGAGTCCCCATCCCTGGATGGATTTAAAAGCTGTGTGGATGTGCCACTTGGGTTAGTGGTGGCCTAGGCAGTGCTGGGGGTATAGTTGGAGTCGATGATCTTGGAGGTCTTTTACAACCTAAATGACTAGGATTCTATGAAAACACCAGCGTTTGCACAGACCTAGGCCAGAAAACCCACCTTTGAAGAGGAGTGTCCAGACATGGAGCTACTGGGAAACAAGTCTGTGTGTCCATGGGGGCCAAAATGGCTTTTTATCTTCATAATCTCCATCATCTTCCCTTGCCTCATTGCTTTCCAAGTGGTGCAGAAGACTTTGGCCTTCTCCCAGGCCCCTGTGGAGGAGCCCAGCCTGCCTCTGAGCCCTTTATTGAGGGTGAGCTGCCTCACAGGGGGTCTGGTGTCTTCCAGACCCTGCAGGAGTGCTTGGCCTCTCTACAGACGCTATTGTGCAGCTCCTGCCTTCTCTTCTCAGGATAAGAGAGACAACAAATGCTTAGTAAGGCAACAGCTTTCATAAGACAGAATAAGATGAGAACAGGACAAGGTGGAACAGCTTCCCACTGCTAGAGGGCAGGCTTAGATTGGATATTGGGGAGGAATTCCTCCCTGTGAGGGTGGTGAGGCCCTGGCACAGGTTGCCCAGAGAAGCTGTGGCTGCCCCTGGATCCCTGGAAGTGTCCAAGGCCAGGCTGGATGGGGCTTGGAGCAACTTGAGCTAGTGAAAGGTCTCCCTGCCCATGCAGAGTGATTGGAACTGGATGAGCTTTTAAGTCCCTTCCAACACAAACCATTCTGTGACTCTTTGATTAACACAGATTGCAACTAAATCTTACATCCTTCAGGTGCTGGGCACTCTGCCTGGAGGCAGAGTCAACAGATCTCTCTGATCCTGCGAGCCAATTCAGAAATTACCACAAGGAAACAACTCTGTTTGTAAAGGAAGTTCACATGAGGACTTCTTGCTGCATTTCCAGGTACAGACAGGGCCAGGAAGGTGGTCAGGATCAATGCATTCCCCCCTATACCTACAGATATTACCAACTCCAGGTTACACTAGTAACACTGGGGCTTCTCAAGCCCAAAGTACAGGGTCCCACGGAGTGAACATTGCCTGTTCAAGGCCATTAACTTGACTGTGATGTCTTCTGCAAGGCTTCACTGAACCCTGCGAGGGCTCATCCATCTGGGGACTGGGAGAAGTCACTCCTCCTCCCTGTGGAGCCTGGGCTCTGCTCCAGCCATAGTTCCCTGGGGATGGCTGGGTGCCAGGACTGGGATCTGAGAGGCAGCATTTCCTGCCCCAGGGCTAAGCCAGCACTTCCACTGTGCTGGTGGTGCCTCAGGAGCCGAGACAGATAGATCTCACACCCACCATCCTTGCTAGTGGGGGCTTGGCTTCTCATCCCACATTCCTTTGGGCAGGAGCCTGGGCTTCTCCCAGCCCCTATAGAGGATCTGTCATCCATACAATGGATCCTGGGCTACTCCCAGCCCCTATGGAGGGTCTGTTGGTCTGTACAGGGGACCCCGAACCTATAGCGGTCTGTGGGTCTGAATGGACACTCTGTGTGTCCCTTTTGTGGACCCTGACTTCCCCCAGACCCCTATGGAGGACCTGTGGGTCCCTACAGCAGACCCTATCTCCCCTGTGGAGGGTGTGTTTTCCTGCAGTGGACCCTTCTCCCCTATGGACAGTCTGTCAGTTGGTCCCATGGGTGGTCTGTGGGTCTCTGGACAGTCTCTGGTTACCTATAGTGCTCTGAGGGTCCCATGGGTGGTCTGTGAGTCCCTATGGACTGTATTTCCCCATGGATGCTGTGTGGGTCCCCACAGCACTCTGTGGCAGTCCATGGGTCCCTATGGACACTGTTTTCCTGTGGATGGTCTGTGGGTTCCTATAGCGGTGTATGGGGTCCTATAGCAGTCTATGGGTCCCTATGGACAGTGTTGTCCTGTGGACGGTGTGTGGGTTCCTACAGTGCTGTGGGTCCCTATGGATGGCCTGTGGGGTCCCTATAGCAGCCTGCAGGTCCCTAGGGATACTGTTTCCCTGTGGGTGGTGTGTGGGTCCCTATGGACTGTGTGCGGATCTCTCCAGCACTCCGTATACTCCAGCAACTCCCAACGTTCTGTGGGTCCCTACAGTGCTCCATGGGTCCCTATGGACACTCGGTGTGTCCCGACAGCAGTCCGTGTATCCCTACGGCAGTCCATGGGTCCCTATGGACACTCTGTGTGTCCCGACAGCAGTCCGTGTATCCCTATGGCAGTCCATGGGTCCCTATGGACACTCGGTGTGTCCCGACAGCAGTCCGTGTATCCCTACGGCAGTCCATGGGTCCCTATGGACACTCTGTGTGTCCCGACAGCAGTCCGTGTATCCCTATGGCAGTCCGTGTGTCCCCATGGACACTCTGTGTGTCCCTCCAGCAGTCCGTGT
>VXAY01002666.1:78182-91338 GCA_013399855.1 Oxyruncus cristatus
TGTTTGTATTATAAAAAGGTTCCTGCTTCCCTGCGCTCCTAATAACGCGGGTTTGGGGTAGCTGGCGGTGTGTGGTAGGCCCTGCGCTGTGGCAGGATGTAAACAAGGTGTTTACTCTGTTTTCCTGCGGCCTCCCCAGGTGTCCCGTGTCCTGTGGGACGGCGGGGGGAATGAGCAGCCGGGGAACTTACCAGCATTTACGGGGTTTTAGTGTAGTGTCCTGCTGAGAGAGTTGGGGGTGTTCAGCATGGAAAGGCAGGAGGCTCCGGGGAGGCCTTGGAGCCCCTTCCAGTGCCTGAAGGGGCTCCAGGAGAGCTGGAAGGGACTTGGGATAAGGAATGGAGGGACAGGATGACGAAGAATGGCTTCAAACTGCCAAAGGGCAGGGTTATATGGGATATTGAGAAGGAATTGTTGGCTGTGAGGGTTGTGAGGCCCTGGCACAGGTTGCCCGGAGAAGCTGTGGCTGCCCCTGGACCCGTGGAAGTGTCCAAACACCAGGCTGGATGGGCTTGGAGCAGCCTGGTGTAGTGAAGGCTGTCCCAGCCAGTGGCAGGAGGTGAAATGAGATGGTGTTTAGGGTCCCTTCAAACCCAAAGTATTCTGTGATACTACATCTCATTTGTATGGAATTGTCTTTGAAGTGCTGAGAGCATGAGGCCATGTATAGGACGTGACAGTGCTGCTTCTTCATCAGTTGGTGCTGCAGTTTTTGAGTATCAGTCTTCCTAGGCTTTAATGCTGTTTTGAGTGTGTTCCCTGCTCATGATGTTAGTACTGACAGCTTTCTGAATGCTTGATTTTCTTTACACAGAGTGTCAGTAGCTTGTGGCAATGATCTGAGCTGAAATATCTCACCTCACAAAATGGAAGTGTTACCCTTAGCTTCTTAACCCCTTCTTGTGAACTGCACATCATAGAGCAAGGCCATTAAAGGAAAAAAAAGCTCTGTGAAAATGATGAATTAGTTGACTGGTATTGTGTAAAAAAAAAAAGGGTTAGATCTAAATGTCAGGTATGGCCGTGATTCTTGAACCAAAGGCAAGTTAAAATTGGAGGGAAAAGCAGTCCCAGAAGAGTGAGTGTGTCATTGTTTTGGTTTTGATTCAGCCCCGTGGCGTGTACAAGGCAGTCAAACCCTAAAACTGCTGCCTCAGAGAATTGTTTCCCTGCAGGAAGGCAGTGAGTCATGGGTGCCACTGGTAGTTCATTAAGGACATACGTGTGGTGACTCCAGCCCTTAGCCCTCCTTCCAGGTGGAATTCACTGTGAAACAATTCATGGCTGTGTCACATGTGAGAACCCATAATTCTCCAGTGCTGCACATGACCCATTCCTGGTATTTCAGTTGCTATTACTGTGCCCACCTCTGTTTGTACCCAGGTGTACCTGAGGATGCAGTTTGGGGGTCGGTCACATTAAGGACTTTTCTTTTCCCATGCCTCAGAAGCAGCTGTAATCCTCTGAAAAGCTGGAATTCTCATGAGCTGGGAGAGAGGCTGGCTCAGCTGCAGAGCAGCCAAGTGGTGGAATGGAGCCCAGGGCTTTCTGAAAATAGTAGCCCCAAAGTTAAGCTTGTGCAGTGACAGTAGCACCAGCCTGATTGAAACACAGTGAGGTGGCAAAGCCAGTGCACCTAGAACTGGTGAAGAGGAGTGTTTGTGTCTGCTTTTATCTGTGGGTGTTACCTGAGTTACACCTGTTACCTAAGTTACAGGTGTCCTTAGAGCTTGAGGTGCCACTGATGATGTGCAAGGGGAGGAGAGTGGTCAGCCATGGGACAAGGCTAATGAGCCTAGTCATCTTCCCGTCCCTGGAAGTGTCCAAGGCCAGGTTGGACAGGGCTTGGAGCAACCTGTTCAAGTGGAAGGTGTCCCTGCCCATGGCAGGGGGTTGAACAAGTTGACCTTTAAGGTCCCTTCCAAACCAATCCGTTCTGGGATTCTTTGACGTGTGACTTAAGGGTAAACGTCAGAATTGTGGTAGAACAGCAGGTTTTGCTTCCGTGTTAGTTCAGAACCTGATTTCTCTCGTCTTCATCCTTTCTCGGTTGAAATCCCTGTTAAGGGTTATGGCTTTTTTTTTTTTTTTGCCTTGGGCAGTGAGAGCTTAAAGGCACCTTGTAAATTTTAAGTTGTTTTATCAAACAGCTGTGTTCGTGAGGAATACAGGATACTGAGAGATAAAGGGAGGTTATTCTGTTTAAGGACTGCAAGAGGGAACTTCGAGATTGTAGAGAGGAAAGCACCAGCACGTATTTGTGAAGTGTGTGGGTCAATACACTGTCAGAAATGTGATTCAGTGATACGGTATCCTGTGGATATTACAAACTTCGAGTTAATTGTCAGGAGATGTTTATTATGACAAGTCCCAGCTTTAAAAATTGCACTGATGTATTTTTAACCTCTCACTTGCAGCTTTAGCTGGCCTTGGAGTGAGTCAGAGCTGTTTTGTGATCAGAACTGTTTACAGGTTCTAATACACTGGAAAACAGTCTGAAAGCAAAACTGGAGTATTTCCATTTTGTGAAGGGGCTGTGAGTATATGTGTGGAATAAAATTAGGCTTGAGATCAAGATTGAGCTAGTGCCTTGTTTTGAGCTGTTTTGTGCTTTCTCTTAAGGCAAAGGCCTGTCAGATATTTAGTAAAAATATATGTGACATTGTCAGCAAGTGTCCAAAACTTGCTAAGTTTGCTAAACTTGCTAAAAAACTTGATAAAACTTGCTAAGGTGTCCAAAAAGTGTCATCTTTTCCCTAGCCATATAAGGGATATTAGGAGTTTGTACTAGTTTCACTTAGTTCTTTGTCGTATTATCTGGGCCATCCAAAACTGGAGCACTGTGACCTAACTTCTCAGTTTCACTCCTAATAAACTGGTAGGTGTACACTCACAATTTACAATTTTTTTTTTGTTTTACAACTTGGCAAACAAATTATCAACATTTTTTTTGGATTTCCTGTGCTGTGCTTTGGGAAGAAGGCTAATCTACACCTTGGACTAGGTTTATGGGAATTATTTACCCTCAAACTAATCTTAATTTAAAATTGATTTACAATTTTAATGGCACTGTTAAGTTTTTCTGTCTATCTAGGGTGCATTACCTACTGAAAGTAGGTCTTTCAGTAATTGTTCAGATGTTGTGAGGGTTTTAGAATGTAGTTAGGGGTTATAGTGCAGACTTTGTTCTGAAACTGCTCTTTTGAAAATATTTTTCTATTTGTTAAAGTATTCTGTAGAACTTAAGATGGGTTGCAAACTTTTTTTTTTTTCTGCAGTACAGTGAAATGCAATGATCCTCCTTAGAGGTCAGGGTCATGTTATGGTGATTATTTTCTGTGTTAATGAAACATTCTGTCCTGTGATACTTAGAGATATTTACTTACCAATGTTGAAGCGTTGTGCAAGAACTGACCAAGAAAATACACACTGACAGGCAGTCTTCAGAGGGCATCTACAGAGCAAAGATCTGTTTGGTGTATTTGTTTTTATCTTTAATATTATGCAATTTAACATGTTAAGGGCTTTTGGAGATGTGATGTTGACCAATACTGCTTTTGGCGGCGGTGGGATTTGGGATGCAAGGTGGTGAGATTCACTTGGCAGTGACACCGTTAATTTTTCTTTTTCCTAGGAAAAAAAGAAAAAAAGTGGTGAAGAGTCCCAGGTACAAGGGCCTGATGATGTCTTCCTCCTTCCTCTGGCAGAAGGGCCTTCTCAAGGCAGGGAGGTGCAAGTGGAACATCCTGGAGAATTTACAGAAATTCGGCTCAGAGATGAAGTAGAGGATGAGAAAACTGTAAACAATGTGTGTGACATCCCCCAGAGTCATTTACCTTCAGCAAGCAAAGCAGCTCTGACAGCGCCTCTGGAGCCTCCCACAGGTGCAGAAGAGTTCAAAGCTGCTCCTTCCCATGAGGAGTGTGGGGGGGATGCTGAGAAGAGTGGGAAAGGTGAGTTGGACAAACCTCACAGGGCCGCAGAGGCGGTTGCCAGTGGATCAAGAAATCCCGATATATTGAGCAGTACCTTCCAGCCAGGTGCCACTGGCTCCCAGACAGTGCTGGGCTTTGTGCGGGACAGAGGAGCTGAAAATGTGCAAGATGCTAGAAGACCTCTTGCCGGCTCTTCAGAGAAGCTTCCTCCCAGCACCTCCCAGCTCCCTGAGAAGTCCAAGGCGTGTGTCCAGCGGCCGGGACTGAGGTCAGTCTATCCAGACCTGTCAGCTGAGCTGTCCTACGAGAGACCCACTGTCATGGCAGTGAAACCCCTGCTGCACCACGAGAGGCTGTACCCAGAGCTCCCCAGCGAGCCAGAGCTGGTGCCCTTCACCAGGGAGCAGCTGAAGATCTTCGAGCCCTGCTCCTGGCTGGAGAATGTTGACTCTTATGCCGAGGAATTCGAAAGTGTGGCCCATCAGGACAGGCACGAGTTCTACGAGCTGCTCCTGAACTACATGCGCTGCAGGAAGCAGCTGCTGCTGGCTGAGGCGGAGCTGCAGGCCATGACAACCGATTGCCAAAATGTGAAGGGGAGACTATGGACTTTCAAAGAACAGCAGAAGACTGTGCAGGTGCTGTTGCTGAAGCTGCTTTTGAATCCAAACTATTTGGATGTGATTCCGGGAATTTAATTTTACTTGCTGCCAAGTTTATCGTGTTTAAGCTGTTTTGCCTAAAAAGAATCACAGAATGTTAAGGGTTAGAAGGGATCTTAAAGATCACCTAGTCCCAACCCCCTCTGCCATGGGCAGGGACACCTCCCACTAGGTTGCTTGAGGCCTTACCCTACCTGGCTTTGACCACTGCCAGAGTTGGGGCATCCACAGCCTCCCTGGGCAACCTGTTCCAGTGTCTCACCACCCTCACAGTATAGAATTTCTTCCTAATATCTAACCTAAATTTCTCCTCTTTCAATTGGTACCCATCACTCCTTGTCCTATCTCTACGTTTTCTGATGAAGAATCCCTCTCCAGCTTCCTTGTAGACCCCCTTCAGGTACTGGAAGGCTGCTATGAGGTCTCCACACAAGCTTCTCTTGTCAGCTCCAACTTTTTCAGCCTCTTTTTGTAGTGGAGGTGCTCCACTTCCCTTAGCAATTTTGTGGCCCTCGCCTGGACTTGCTCTAACAGTTCCACATCCAGAGATTATTGCGTTTGCTCTCTGCTTAACCACTGACCCCCAGTATTTTAGAGTCTCATCCTGCTGAGACTTTAAGACAGTTTGTTGCTTGATTTTTAGCCTCTGATGAGTGTAGGGTGGTGGGATGTGTATTGGTGGTCCCTCTTGGGGTCAGTCTCCTGTCTGCAGTCAGTCAGAGAGGTGTGTATGCCCAGTTCTGCCCGTGGTGTCAGGTGGAGTTTGCACCACAGCATTCCAAGGCAGACAGGGGATATGTGGTGCAGTGACTGTAGTAGCGATGTCCCATCTGGCCTGCTGCCTGCAGGGACAGTTTCCATTGATGTCATTCCTGCTGTCAGAGCTGGCAGCTGCAGAGGAGTTCCAGTTGTGCTCGGGAGCAGCCCTGTTGCTCAAAGCAGAGTGTGTTAGGGGTCCATCCGGGTTTAGTAACTCGCTCTGTAAGTGTAGCTGTGGCTTTAGCTACTTCCAAGGTGGTCATGGTACTCTGCCACGTTTTTGTCTGCAAACTGGAGGGGCTTAGGGAGCTGTTTGGGGCACACATCAGAAAACTTGTTCTGTGTCCCGTCTTTGGCGCTCAGCATTACAGTGGGAGTGAATGAAATTGTTCTGTTTATAGCCAACACATCATCCAAATTGTCCAAGGGTGCCGAATACCTCTCCACGTGCCAGCTTTCACTGCTATTTCTGTGAGTGCAAGTCCTCTGAGATGAGAAACTGAACAGTTTCGAATCCTTTCCTTTTTCGTGGGGAATAACCCTGAACCTCACTGGACTCTCAGTTTTGTGGTGATCACTTTCTACAATGAAAACCATTTTGGCTTCACTCTTACATCCCCACTGCTCATCAGACACTTGGCTAAGCTTTCTACTTGCTTTATTCCATCCCAATTCACTATATATTTATTGTATGTCTTGATACCAATTTAAAATTCTTACCCTAGTATTTAGGAAACACAGGCATACTTTCAAGCTAAGCTTCCAAAGTGCTGGTTCTGAAGAATGTTTCCTGGGATGTTATTTATTGAAAGAATAACAAGAGTGTTATTTATTAAAACAATAATGAGAATGTTTTTTATTGTGGTTTTCTTGTGCTGAAGAATTAGAAATAGGGCAGAGGAAGACTGGACTCAGCTTTTGATTTCAGTTTGGGAAAAAGAGTGCTGTTAATTTCTGAAAATTTTAAACATGCAGGGGGGAATTGCTACAGATTATCAGTTCTGGGAGCTTAGAAAATACTTATCTTGTTTCGATGCATGTTTTAGCTTTAAGATAGCAGATCCAAATATTTATGGAAAGTCTATAAACTGAGAAGCAGGTGCAGTCCCTGGGAGTGAGACATGTGGTTTTGTCCACATCTCTCAGTGCTGCAGAAAAGCCACTTCAAGGGCATTCCCGTATCTGAGTTACAGAGGTATATAGAGTATTTTTGTTTTTTTCAGAAGCCAAAGATGCGGGTCTTCAGTAACTAGCAGCTCTTGGGAATTGTGAAGGATGTTCTCATATGTTTGTCTTTCCCATTTATGGAGCATCCACTTCCATGAAAGCTTTGGAGTCTGTTGAGACGAGGGTTATATCAGAGTTAATTTCCTTTAAGCTTGACCCAACAAGATGGCAAATCCTCTCTCGTGAAATACCTGCTCTCCTTTCAGGGTGTCTGTGCAGACCAGTGCAAGGTGACGGGTCACCATCGCTACCAGACCGTGGAGCTGAATGAGGGTGTGTTGGGGGAGCTGAAGAAGCTGTTTGAGGCCAAGGCAGAGCACGTGCACCAGACCCTGGCCCTGCACTCGTACACCTCGGTGCTGTCCCGGCTCCAAGTGGAGTCCTACGTTTACAGGCTGCTGAGCAGCTCGTCCCTGCTGAGGTCTGTGGCCCTTCAGCAGCAAGAACAAGGTGTGTTGCTGGTCTGGACTGTTCCCTGAGCAGGGGGTCAGGGTGCCCAGTACGTTGTTTACCTGCAGTTTTGGAGTCTTGTGGTGGGATTTCTATGCTGGAGTGTTTCTCAGTTGATTCAAAAGGCTGTTGATCTTATGTAGGGATCAGTGAAACTTTTTTCTCACAGGAAGAATACTTCAATTCCCTTGAATTACTCACCTAGAGAGTGCAAACTGAATGCAGGAGTGACTTCTGTCTGAGCTGCAGACTGACTGCTTTGCTTCCTCTTGGAAGGCCATTTGAAATCTTACAGCTGTAATAATTAGAATTATCTTCTTGTTTTTCATTCTGAGTGTTTCATTTGAGTTTGTGCCAATGTAATCTTTGGGCTAAAGTATTTCTCCTCCTCCTGCCCCAGATATTTTGTTCTTCTTAGTCCTCCTCCCTTTCTACCCCACCTCCTGAATTGTTTGTATGTGTAGTAAATGGTGGTTCTTACAAAGTTAATCTTGAGGGAAGGCCTTTTGTGCAAGTAACCATGGTATAGTCTTATAATTAGTGTCCAGTGCTTAATTATAAAACTTATAAACTACTTAAAGGAAGTACTCCATGTAAGTGTTCTTCTCTGACAGATTTAGCAAGCAGCTGTGTTGAAATGTCTTGGTATCTGTAGACACAGAGAGCAATTTTTTGTGTGGCCCCAAACTCACTGCTTGTGCTCCTACTTGTTTGTCAAAGCTTTTTAATTCTGTTCTTAATTTACAGTTTCAAAGCAGTCAGAGAATCTTTCTTCAGACTTGAGCCACTTGAAGGAATGTATCAGTGTCCTCTTCAGCTTCTCTCGCAGAGTTATTGAAGATCCTCAGTTTCAGAGTGACCTTCTCATGTGGCTGCAGAGACTGGTGAGGGAGCAGGCCTGGATATATCTGATCCAACACATGGGATTAATTCAGGAGTCGTTTCTGAAAGTGTTATTGCTTCTCCCACTGTCCCACGGGCAACGATTTTTTTTTTTTTTTGGTGTGGTTTGTTCTACTTGAGGATCAGAATTTGTTAGCAAATCTTTAGAATTGATTCCCCTGTTTGATGAAGTCGTGCAGCATTAATGAGGACTGACACCTGAGCAGCCAACACTGCTCAAAGTGGACTTAGTAGTATCCATTATGCTTTTGCTCATTTTGAAATTAAAACTATTCAGACTTGTCATGTTTGAGAAACTTACGTTCTTGCTGATTTCTAAATAAATTAATAAATTATAATAATAAATAATAAATAAAAATTATTTTTAATGCAACTGTAGAAAAATTAATTACTTTACACCAGATAAAACAGTCTGTGGCTCATAAGCCAAGCAAGCAGAGTTTTAAATATTGTTCTCCTGTAACATGCTCTGAAAATTGAGATTTGTTAGAAAACATGGGAAAAGGAATGAACAAACAGGATTACTCTAGTTAGCGAGGCTATAAAGGAGTTAAGTTTGAAATTATTTACATGATTCCAATACACTTCCCTTTAGGGGTCTGTGCTGCAAAGAATTGGCTGTCCAGGTGACCATCTCTTCCTCTTCAACCACATCCTTCGGTGTCCAGCTGGGATCAGCGAGTGGGCTTGTCCATTCATTCAGGTGTGAATGTTTAATTATTTATTGTCAAAAAGTGGGAGTGGGTAAGAGAGGATAGTGTCTCCTGCCTGGTCAGTCCCTCATGAATGACACTCCTTCCAGGTGTGTGGAATCGTGGTGACAATGACAGGTTTGTCAGGGGATGAATTTACCCCTGATAGCCCAACCCTGTGCAGGTTAATAGGGAATCACACTTCACTCTTGGCTAGAGAGATTCCAGGAAAGGGAGTCAAGGGCTTCCCATGGGCCTCAGAAGGCCTCATGCACCAGGTTTTGGGAGTGTTCTCCAAGAAGTGGAAAGAATATTTAGACTTGAAGCAGCAGCTTTATATGAGACAAGTGAGATTGGAGGTAGCTCTGTGATGTGTGTGTAAGGGATGAGGAAGAACAGATTTTTGTATCCTACACATGGAAAGGGGACTGGTTGCCATGGAAAGTTTATTAGATAATTTTGGGGGCAGAGGAAAGGGTTCACTTTGTACAGATCAGAGGGAGTGCAGATATCCAAAGGCACCAGGACGTTCTGTCAAAGAACATATTTGCTCCTCCAAGAGGAGAAGATGTTGGAAGTCTAGCCAGAGGAAAAGGGCTGCAGTGGAACTAACAGGGAAGGCAAATAGTTCAATAAATGTGTAGAATAGAGTCATTTAAGTTGGAAAAAGCCCTTAATGTCGCTGAGCCCAATCATTAACCTAACATGGTAGGATCCCAGCCTCCCCTGTGCTCCATGTCTGAATTCTCCCTGGTGCCCAGACCTTCATGTGGAACAAAGAGAGAAGTTTCCTTTTTTTGTGATAGTTTGGCTTTTTTTTTTCACCTCCTATAATTTTTATAAGTATTTCTTTAGGACAACTCACAATATTTTTCCATGGCAATACTTTCTCCAGTGTGTGGGTGCTGTCTTTTATGGATACTTTTTCAGTTCTTAACAAAATTCTAGGGAAAAAAGTCAATTTCTCTGCTAAAACTAATTTGCCCTTTGTTTTACTTGTTTAGATTTACTTAGATTTGTGCATTTTATTTCAGATCAAAGTCTTGGATAACCCGTCGGGTGTCTTTCATTTCATGCAGTCTCTTGCCTTGCTTATGTCTCCTGTCAAGTGAGTATAAATATGCTTTTATAAATATGTGGAAGTTCATTGCAGATGAAGTCATAAAAGCAGGCACAAGTAGAATCACAGTTTAATTCAAACTCTGTTTACTCATTTGTCTTAAAATTCAGCCTTGACCGAATATATAACCTACACCTCCCACTGCCCAAGTGTTTGGGTCAAAGAATCAAATTGCTGGTATTTGGGGGTTTTGTTGTGGTCTTGAAAGTCTGGCCCTTAGTTAAGTGGAGTCTGTTTATTGGAGGCTGTTATTTTCAACAGTTTTATTTTCACATTTCCCTTTTAGAGCTGCCTGGGGAAACAAGCGTATCCTGAGGGGTTGTGGGATATGTGTTGCCAGTGCATTTTGATGCTTCTGTTTTGAACAAGGGCTGACTTAATGTGTCTGGGGTGATGCTCTCAGCTGTGGATACCAGAACTCAGAGCCTGCACATTGTACTTACTGGTAAAGGAGCTGAGTCTGGTCTGTTACAGCTCCTGCATGTCAGGAACAAGTTTGAGTTCTGAATTGGGTTTATGAAATCCGTATCTTAGAAATTGTATTTTAATTTGTAATGCATTCACGTTATCAGAGTGTAAGTTCAAGAAGACCAGGAAGGTGATGCCGCTCTGGAGTTCTGTGGCACTGTTTGCAGAGTTCTGCTGGTACATTCCAGGTCAAAATTGTAGCATCCAATTTCCATCTAACTTTTTATATAACCGTTCTGTGTGTTAGACTGGTTTGTCTGAACAGCTCGGGATTTATTCAGATTACAGTATAAAAACTAGCATCCCAGCCTTAAGGTGGTCTAACACATGGAAGTTAAGCTGGATTGATTTGAGGCAACTTTTTCAGGGAGGGTCTGCAGTTGTGGTGGCTCAACTTACATAGGACCAGTCTTAGGAAAACGTGTGTGGTGTCCAGGTAATGCAGCTTTGAAGTTGTAGAGTGGAGCTGGCCTGCACCATACTGCTTGCTATTGATTCATCAGGTGATTACCCTTAAATGTTGTAGAGTATCTCTTCTGAAAGATGATATTCTTCTTTTGATTTTTTTTTTTTTTTTAAACATCATTTGTCTTACACATCAGCAAGAATAGTGATATTTCTTGCATATTTAAATGTGCTTGCTGTACAGACTGAGAGCCATCTATGTTCTGGATACTTGGAAGATAATTTACTGAAAGTGTGAGTGTCTGAGGATATCAGGTTATCACAGAGTCATTCACAATCACAGAATTGTTCAGGTTGGAAAAGACCTTTAAGATCTTCAGGTCCAGCTGTTAACCCAGGACCACCGTGTTTGCTGCTAAACCATGTCCCCAGCTGCCAACATCCACATGTTTTTTGAACACTTCCAGCGATGGTGACTCCACCACTGCCCTGGACAGTCTGTTACAGTGCCTGACCACCCTTTCCATGAAAAGATTTTCCCTAATATGAAATCTAAACCTTCCCTGGTGCAACTTGAGGCTATTTCTTATTCTATCACTTGTAATTTGGGAGCAGAGCCCAATCTCCCCCAGCTCCCCCCTCCTGTCAGGGAGTTGCAGAGCCAGCAGGTCCCCCCCGAGCCTCCTTTTCTCAGGATGAGCCCCCCCCGCTCCCTCAGCCGCTCCTGCTGCTCCAGCCCCTTCCCAGCTCCGTTCCCTTCCCTGCGCACGCTCCGGCCCCTCAGGGTCTCTCTTGTCTGAGGGCCCAGAACTGCCCCAGCACTGGAGGTGCCTCAGCAGTGCCAGCACAGGGACGGGCACTGCCCTGGGCCTGCTGCCACACCATGGCTGGCACAGCCCCGGGGCCATTGGCCTCTTGGCCCCCGGGGCACCCCCGGGCTCGTGTCCAGCCGCTGCCACCAGCACCCACAGGGCCTTTCCAGCGCCCACAGGGCCTTTCCTGCTTGGGCAGCTTCCTGCTGCACTTGTTAATTTCTTGTTCTTGTATCTGTTTGTTTGTTTTGTTGTTATTTTTTTTTTTAATCTCTTAACTAAAGATGACGTCAGAGTTTTTAATCTTCTACATTTTTTTACACCTGATTTTTCACTTTAAACCAGAAATCGTGTGGACTTCATGTGCCATATGAAACCACGTGAAAGGAAGAGTTCCTCTTCATCTGGGAAGGAATCTGGGAACTGGACCCTGGTAGATGAAGGAGGAGAAGAGGTACCGCACATGACTTATTTTTGTTTCTCTTTTTTTCCCTTTACACTTTTGCTGAAGCTTATTGATCCTTGTGAAATAGATGAAGCAAACCTGACTTGTTAAGTTAAAAAGCATGATTTGAAATTTACTTCTATTATACTCTTCTTTTATCCCTGTAGAGAGTGGAGCTTCCTAGAGTGGGCATTAATAGATAGAATTCAAACATTTGAGTTACTGCTTACAAAACTGTAGTTAACACAATAGTGAAGCACTTTCACCATTTGTTTTATTGTGAACCTACTGAAAGCACCTGTTTGTCTATAGGATGAGGATCCTGAAACAAGCTGGATTCTGCTTTCAGAAGATGACTTGATTGCTCTGTTGTCACAATTTCCATTCCATGAACTCTTTCAGCAGTTCCTTGGGTTTACGTCTGGAGGTAAATCAGTTGCTATAGAGTTAATCTTCATTTTGCATGTGCTAATTGTATTAATGACCACCACTGCCAAGAATGCTGCTGCATTTTGAGACTCTCTGAGTGAAGTAATAATGAACCTGAACAACAGCTCACAGGCTGAATAGATGACATGCAAGTATATATGGAAGTATATGTATAAATTAAAAACTTACTAGCATTATTAGCATGCACAACATTAGAGCATTTTCCCTGAGTTTGGATCTGGTTGGTAGTTAACTCGCAAAAGTGCTTCCAGAACTGTTTTCCCCCTAGCCTTTTAGCTGTAATGTTACTGTGATTTTTCCCCTTTTTTTTTTTTTTTTTTTTTTTTTTTTTGCAAAATCTCTGGACAAGTGCAAGAAGATAATTTCTTACTAGAGGTCTCTTATAACCTGCATATTTTATTTGTACTTTGATACTTAACGGGTATTATTGTTCATTTCATAAACAAAAACATACATTTCAATTCACTGTAAAGCTGGCAAATGATGCACTATTTGCTAGCCGTATGGTGAATGGTTGCTTTGAGTGCTTCTTAAGTTACTTAAAAAATCAAAACTTACACTTCTTTTGGTCTTATTTTTCTGTCTTGGTCTTAGGTGGTTATTTTCCTGAGGAAACAACTCCCCAGGAGATGATGAAGATTTTTGCCTTTGCAAACTCCTTAGTGGAACTCCTGTCTGCAGGGTTAGAAACATTTAACAGAGCACGGTACCGACAGTTTGTGAAGAGAATTGGTCATCTCATTAAGTAAGAGAACGTTTTCTCTCTGATGTGACTGAATCTGTTTCGTACAGCCTGGTTTAAAGTTCAGAGCTGCTAAACCCCCCCCC